>LR812530.1:9291800-9486800 GCA_903798195.1 Danio kyathit | reverse complement strand
TAAAATAAAATGAGATAAAAATTATTAAATAAAATAAAAACATAGAAAATAACAATAATTATAGTAATAATAATAATAATTTAAATAAATAAATAAATAAATAAATAAATAATACTAAGTAAAAGTAAAGTAAAACATTTTTGGCACATCTTTACCACTAGGATTTACCTATTAGTCCGCAAAACGTTTGTAATAAAATAAAATGTAATAAAAAACAAAAAATAAAGTAAATAAATAATAAAAAACAAATAAATAATACATGTAAAAATTAAATTAAATTAAATTAAACAAACATAAATAATAATAATAATAATAATAATAATAATAATAATAATAATAATAATAAATATTACTAAGTAAAAGTACCCATTAGCCAGCAAAAAGATTGTAATAAAATAAAATGAAATAAAAAATAAATAAATAAAATAAATAAATGAATAAAAAATAACAAATAAATAATACATGTAAAAATAAATTAAAAACAAAAACAAAAAATTTATTAATAATAATAATAATAATAATAATAATAATAATAATAATAATAATAATAAATATTACTAAATAAAATTTAAAATATTTTTTATATCTTTTTTTTTGGCACTATCCTTCAAACCACGAGGTTTTTACCCAAACATTTGTAAAAAAAATGAAATAAATAAAATAAACAAACATATAAATAAATAAATAAATACATAAATAAATAAATAATAAAATAAAGTATAAGTAAACATTGATATGTTGTTTAATTGCTATGCACAATAAAAACTGAATATCGCAGACCAAAAATGACCCATTTTCTTTTCACAAACGTCATTTGCTTCTTGTATGAATACTCTATTAAGCCATATGTACTCTATGGTGTTACTGCAGTCAGTATATCAATAATGTAAAGCTCTTCTATAGTATCAGATGCTGCTGGACGGCTGTGGTTCAGACCGCTGGCTAATATGAGCTGACTGCTGTTCATTAGTCCAGGCCAGATCTGCTGGGACGCCTGCAGTTAATGAGCTTTTGTGCCTCAAACTGCGTCGTCTTCTTACAGTGCGGACAGAGATGTTTCAGTAATGATAATCAGTCCTAATGGGCTTTAAATGAACGAAGAGTAGCACTGTAATAAAGCAAGAAGATTATGATTGTGTGTTCAGCTCATGGATCAAGACCCCGTATGAAGCATTTATGGAAAAAGAGTTATTAAAAAAGACTCAAAATAGTGTTTAAAGGCTAAAACATGACTGTGTGGTTAATTAATCATTGGCTTTGCTGAAAATTTGGTGGTTATTGTGGGTATTTTTTTTTTTAGAAAAGTGTACTATAGGGTGATTTTCGGTGCTTAATTTGAGACAGATCTTGTCGGATCGTGTTCCGGGAAATGTCAGTGATTCGTGTTTTGAGTTCCAGCATTTATTACTTTAAATAACTCCAATAACTTTTGTGTGGTGAATACCTGCATGTGTGTGTGAGAGAGAGAATGTGAGTCTGAGTGAAAAACAGGGAGCAAAGCTGTGTGGATTGTGTGCACTCGCACAAGCATAAAGGTAGTCACTTTCGACCAATCAGCTTTCTTACGTTTACAATCACTCTCATTGGTTGGGGATTATTGTTTCACGCGCAGTAAGAAGCGAAAATAAATAATGGCATAGTGGCCTACCTAAATAATATTTGTACTTTCAAAATGCCAAAGAAGCAGTCAAGCATATAATATTTTTAAAAACAACCAAGAGTAAATCTGATAATGAGCCTGATCAAAAGAGATTTCAAGAAGATGAAACTGCGCCCCTGGGTCAGGATAGTGGGAGACAGAAGCAAAGCGATCTTAAGTCAGCCAGAAAACATGACAGAAAAGGTAACTGTGGTCTCTTCTTAAAGATTAGACAGAGTTGGCACATAAACATACCTGTCAACCCTCCCGTTTTTCCCAGGATTCTCCCGTATTTTAAAGTTCTATCCCGCTATCATCCGCAACCAATACCGCCGAACCACCAGGGGACGCCCCTTGCTCTTAAATGTGAATTTGTTTTGTGCTTTCATTTTATTTAAGCATGAAAACACTTTCAAACAAATATAAAAACGGCAGGATTCACTTCCTTTTCATTTCAGATGCTGTCGCCCCTCCTATGCAATCTTCAAAATAGTCAGTTTATGTAGCGGTGCGTGACTGTCAGACGCACTCCATAGTGATAAACACATGCTGTTTCCCAAACGGCTTCTGTAAACACGATTTGAAGTAGAGCTAAAGTGGACGCTCTGGGTTTTGGGTGCGTGTTTGAACAGACATATACACATTAGGGATGCAACAATACAGTTAGCTTACGGTTCAATACATACCTCGGTTTTTTAACACGGTTTTCGGTTCGGTTCGGTTCTGATGGAACAGTAAGAAAGAGAAAAAAATAAAAACGATTTATTGGAATACTGCTTTATTTTACTTCACATAATAATAATAGTAATAATAATAACATCTAAACGTGTCGATCTTGGTGGATTTTCTCTTAAACACAACAAATTTTCTTTTAAATGAGCATAAAAAGTTGGGAAAGCAATCGAATGCTTTCATTATAGATCTGTGCATTTTTAAAGTGACACCTATTTCATGTAATCAAACAAAAAATCTAAATAAGAGATTTATTCGCTGCACTTTAATCAGAATTTTTAATGAAAAAGCTTAATGATATTTGATAACTTGATTCTATTTCTTTATAATAGCTATTCATTTTAATAGGCTAAACTGTTTGCTAATTTATTTGCAGCCTTTTCTAATGTATACTATTTATTCTATCGTTTGTAAATGATAATAATAATAATAATAATAATAATAATAATAATAATAATATTAATAAACATATTACTGACCGTTTCAACTGTTTATTTACAATTAAACAGCTCCAGATGAACAGATTTAGTAATTTGGGGATTTTTGGGGTGGGTGGGGGTTTCACATCCCAATGTTGACAGGTATGCACATAATAGTGAAGTGAACTGAATGTCAGTGGTGTTAGTAAACTGAATAGCGATGTTTCATGCGATTTATGTTAGTAGCTACATGTTTGTTTTGTTTTTTTTATCCATGGTTGACCCATAACGTTATATAGCACAAAATAATTAAAGACAGAAATTTGGTGCGTTTTTTCCCCACTATAACTGCTTAGTAACATCGTGTTCCAGGAAAACTGAAATGGTGGCGGACGTCGGTCACGGTAAATTTTATTTCCTGGTTTTGTTCCGGAAATGATTCATTTGCAAATTAAGCACTGTGATTCTAGAATTGTGATTACCTTCTATTATTATTTTTCTGAAACAGTTTTGAGTAATAACACATATTATTTAAAAAAAATAATGTTTAGGTGTTTATTAGGGACATTTTGTCTAAAAATATTAACTTTAAGACTCCCACTGTACCTATTTTTTATTGTCTCGGCTTCCTGAGTCATACATTCAATTTAAATATGAAATCATTAGTTCAAATTTCTATTTTTCTTGTTTTTTCTACTGTGTTAAATTTGCATGAAACATTTGCATAAAACATCTATATTCTGTATTATTTGTCATTTCAGTGATAGAAAACATCCTTTAGGGTCTGTATATATTCTGGTCAACTTTGTTACATCAGTTAAAAAAGGTAAAGTCTAGCCGGCCGGAAGTGCGATATGCACATTAATATAGCAGCATTTTTTTACGACACTGTATAACAATAGTTAATATTTTTACAGTACTGTGACGGTTGGGTTTAGGGTTGGGGTGGGGGTAGGCGTAAAAAAATACAATTTATTGGGTAATTTAATAGATAACATAAATAATACAACTACTGTTTTTACCTTACTGTGAGGGTTGGGGTGGGGGTAGAGGTTAATAAAATACAATAAATCAAAAATTTTATAAATAATATTAATTATTCTCATTAGCTTCCGGCCGCAACCATATCCGATCTAGCAACAACCGTTAAAAAAGGCATAACAATCTGTAAATCACTGATCATGTGACTTGCTTGCTTCAAATGATGTCACTTCCTCTTGCATGAAACTCATGAAAGCCTTAGAAGCAAGTTGTCCATCTAGGTTATTCAGGATGTGGTGGGTTTCTTAGGTTATTAAAGGTGTTTTCTGTCACTACTTGTTTAGCCTGCATTAATGCATTCAGTGTAAGCTGCACAATTAATCATCAAAAGATCGGGATCTCAACACCCACGCAACATAAATTATAAATGATGGTGATTTGCATTTGTTTATTAATCTTTCAAATCACTGCATTCAAATCTGTGTTTGAAAAATGCAAAAATCAACAGATTTCAACAAAGAGTTTCAGTTTTTAGCTTACAAACAGTCCAATAACACAGAATTACTCGGATAACCGTTTATAGTTTAAATAAAACCACTGACGTTTATGGTAAATATTAAAATCACCATCATATGCATTTAACTTGATGCTCAATAATGAAAGTTGTAGGCAGCAATTACATTATTTAACCAATAGGTGGTGACAACCAGCCATTAAAAATATGCCACGGAATAATTCTTCAAAAAGGATCCATCTAGTAATGAAACATGACGTTTTATGAGTGAATAACTGAATCATTTATTGAAAATGAGACTAAATATACATTTTATACTAAATATACATTTAGCATTATCAGCAACAGTAGTAGTAATAGTAAATTTTTCACATCACTGAATATTTTACAATTTATTTTTATTCAGCTGATTATTCATTCATTCATTCATTTTCTTTTCGGCTTAGTCCCTTTATTAATCCAGGGTCACCACAGCGGAATGAACCGCCAACTTATCCAGCACATTTTAACGCAGCGGATGCCCTTCCAGCCGCAACCGATCTCTGGGAAACATCCACACACACTCATACACTACGGACAATTTAGCTTACCCAATTCACCTGTACCACATGTCTTTGGACTTGTCGGGGAAACCGGAGCACCCGGAGGAAACCCACGCGAACGCAGGGAGAACATGCAAACTCCACACAGAAACGCCAACTGACCCAGCCGAGGCTCGAACCAGCGACCTTCTTGCTGTGAGGCGACAGCACTACCTACTGCGCCACTGCGTCACCCAGCTGATTATTTCTTCGCTTTATTTTTTAATAAAATAACAGCTTCTAAGTTCTGTTTGTTAAAACTAAAAGTTCAAATTACATTTGTCTCCTCCCCTTTTTGGCTGATCCGTAAAATGTTTCGTAACTAAATAAAGCATGTGATCCGAACCGTCAGATTTGTGATCGGTTGCACCACCAATCAAAATACACACAATTTGTTTTAGACATGCCATGTGATGTCTGGTTTGAGGGTTAGCATCTTGAGCTAAAGCACAAAATGGTGGAAAATGTCAATTCTGTTATGGTGCATTCGAAAAGTAGTACTAGTAGCGTTTAAGATGTGTATAAAGATTGATTATGAACTAAGACTATAGAATACACAAGACATGTCGCTCGTATAGTTTTGAATGGGGAAAAGTGTAGCGGTCAATATGGCGAATGAAGCCCCGCCCTCTAGTACAGGAGCCAATCAGCAATCGCTATAGACTGATGATTCTCCGGGGGGAGCGGCTTAGATCAGACGTGAGTGTCTGCAGATTTTGTGTGATTCAAATGTTTAGAAATGTAACTAAAGAGACAGTTGTTGTTTAATTTTATTGGTGATTCCTAAAATGAAATGTAATCGTAAGCTTGGCAAGCAATTTTGGAGAATTTGATGTTTCCATATTCAAACAGAGTGCCTGAGCATACTGCCAGAAAGGCGTTTCAAAGATGGCCGCAGAGTAAAAATGACTTGCCTTAAAGGGACTTTGTGATAAAGCACTGAGTGATTACCAAACCACGATAATAAGCCTTTCCTGTATTCGAACATACCGCTATTATTTAGAGCTGCATGAATGTAATCGGTTAGTGTCTGCACTTATATTTGCATGAAGCGATTTCATTGGCTGATTCCTGCATTGGTGCTTGAAAAGTTGAATGTTTTTCAATTGAGACCCAATGTGACTCAACAGACCCACAATTCTGTTCGACAACGCTTGACCTCACTTTATTGAAAGTAAATAGGAAGTGTCATCATTAGTGTCTCTATTAGTGGTTTGTTAGTAACAGAATCAAAACCTCCCTATCACATTTAAGCATTTTGCATTATTTTGCATTTTACATAATTAATGGATTCAGATTTTGTGAATTATACGTTTGTATCATTCCAATTTCAGTAAAATAAATGGACAAGATGGAAAGATGATTTCCAGGTCTGCAAAATATATTGATTTGCTATTTATGTGTATTTATGAACAATAGATTCCTAGATATCTAATGAAAAGATCAACATGCTGTTGTAACTCATGGTGTGACTCTTGGCGGTGTGATAAACAGTGGTCTTCTGAGTGTGTGTGTGTTGGTAATGTTGTTTGGTTCTCTAGAGATCATCCAGAGCTTTACTCCAGATGTGTTTAGAGCACACCTCACACACAATCATGTCACACAGATCCAGAAGTTCACACACACAGCAACAGAAGCAGCTGGACTGGCGCACAGATGCTAGAATATAAACACATTTGAAATTCCAGTCAAATTATGAATAAAAATTCATTGGATGGCAGATGTCACTTCACTTCATTTTCTGACTGCAAACATTTATAGTGAATATATGTGATTAGATTTTCAAAATGCAGTATAAGTCAGAATTTGAAGTGGATCAAAAAGTTTTTCAAAGTTGTCCTAAGACAAGAATGGATGTTATTCAGTAGTTTTAGGACAAAAAAGTTTCGATCTACTTCAAATGTTGGCTACTATAGTATTATCATACCCCTCAATTAAACCCAATTTGGCACCCCACTTTTGACAACCAAATAATTGGGACGAGTGGCATAGATTCAACAAGGTGCTGGAAATATTCCTCAGAGATTTTGGGCCATATTGACATGATATCATCACACAATTAGTTGCTGCAGATCTGTCAGCTGCACATCCTTGATGCGAATCTCCCGTTCCACCACGTCCCAAAGGTGCTCTATTGGATTGAGTTCTGCTGACTGTGGAGGCCATTTGAGTACAGTGAACTCATTGTCATGTTCTGAGATGATTTACGCTTTATGATGTGTTATCCTGCTGAAAGTAGCCATCAGAAGATGGGTACACTGTGGTCATAAAGGGATGGACATGGTCAGCAACAACACTCAGGTAGGCTGTGGCATTGACACGATGCTCAATTGGTACTAATGGGCCCAAAATGTGCCAAGAAAGTATCCCCCACACCATTACACCACCACCACCACCAGCCTAACCGGTAATACAAGGCAGGATGCATCCATACTTTCATGTTGTTGCCACCAAATTCTGACCATATCATTCGAATGTTGCAGCAGAAATCGAGACTCATCAGACCAGGAAACGTTTTTCCAATCTTCTATTGTCTACTTTTGGTGAGCCTTTGTGAATTGTAGCTTCAGTTTCCTGTTCTTAGCTGACAGGAGTGGCACCCGGTGTGATCTTCTGCTGCTGCAGCCCATCCGCCTCAAGGTTGGACATGTTGTGCATTCAGAGATGCTCTTCTGCATACCTCAGTTGTAACAAGTGGTTAATTGAGTTACTGTTGCCTTTCTTTCAGCCCGAACTAGTCTGGCCATTCTCCCCTGACCTCTGGCATCAAAAAGGCATTTGCACCCACAGAACTGCCGCTCACTGGATATTTTCTCTTTTTTGGACCATTCTCTGTAAACCCTAGAGATGGTTGTGCGTGAAAATCCCAGTAGATCAGCAGTTTCTGAAATACTCAGAGTAGCCCGTCTGGCACCAACAACCATGTTTAAAGTCACTTAAATCACCTTTCTTTCTCATTCTGATGCTCGGTTTGAACTGCAGCAGATCGTCTTGACCATGTCTACATGCCTAAATGCACTGAGCTGCTGCCATGTGATTGGCTGATTAGGGTTAATGAGCAGTTGGACAGGTGTACCTAATAAAGTGGTCGGTGAGTGTATATATTTACGTATATATTCTATAGGCCCATTGATAAGTAAGCATTAATATACCTTTTAGGAGTGCTAAAATCAAAGGGAACAAGTGCAAATGGCTCTTGCTCTTTGCGGGATATTCTTTGTTTTTGTTTTGTTTGTTTTTTAATTCCCCACCAGATCAATTTTCATTTGTGTTGTGAGGGTCACTGTGACCAAAATTGTTGAATGTTGGTGTTTGAGATGGTGAAATTGAAAGAAACAGAGTGTACTGGGATGACTGATGGTCCTGGCGGACAAAGCTTTCTTTCTAAACACTAGCCGCTAATTGTCCAAATGCAAGAAGGGGATGTGTTGAGGTTTGGCCAGAAAGTGCTTCTATAAAGGGGGGGAGATGAATATTAGCGGAAGCATATTAAATTGAACACATCATCACATACACAGTCAATCTTTCAGGTTGAAGCCAAAATACTGCTGTTGATTAGGGTACAAATAAACCAAAACAACTAACATTTCTGACCTTACTTCCCCAGTTGATCCATTACATGAAGAATTGCATGTATTTGTTGTATCACAAGTGTTCTGAACTGTTTAAATATGCAAATGTATTATAGGAAATACTGTGGGGGAAAAAATCGTTGCTCTGTTAAACTTAATTTGGCAAATATTTGAAAAAGATATTAAATAAATAAAGAGCTAATAATTTTGACTTCAACTCTACATGCAGTGTCTCACTTTAAAAGGAAAAAAGTAACATACAGTATGTAGTGAAATTTAGATCAGTTAGGAGGTGTGTGTGTGTGTGTGTGTGTGTGTGTGTGAGAGAGAGAGAGAGAGAGAGAGAGAGAGAGAGATCAAGTCTTCTCATATAGTGTGTGTTTTAGTGAAGCGGGCTCCATCTCAGGACTCCCAGCTCCTCTGCAGTGAGGATTGGGTTGCTTGGCAACACTGCACTACTGACGAGACGTATAGACCCTCAGCTTGTGGCCCACTCTATATAATCTCGTGTTTTTTGAGGTCAGTGTTCACATAAACATAAACATGAACATCTGCCTGTGAACGTGAGTGGATTGGAATTGATTTGATCATTTGATACTGGTGCAGTATCTGGTTCACGGATTATCGAGCAGAGCAGAATAGTTTACTGTTTTTTTTTTTTTTTTTTTTTTGCTCTTTTCTGATTATTTAGGGGTGCTGTATAGTATGTAATTGATAAAATGCTTACTCATGTTACTTATTACAGTTGACTGTACAATATATACAGTTAATGTCTACTGTACATTGTGATTCTGATGCCCAATCAGAACATTGCTTTGTTTATGTGAAATTTCAGTCAGTCTGACATAGAAAATCTGACTAAACCAATGCTGTGAGTTTGGGGTGGGACTTTCTAGTTATTTTACCAATGGCTGATGGCATAGAAATATATATATATATATATATATATACACACAGTTGAAGTCAGAATTATTAGCCCCCCTGTTTATTTTTTCCTCAATTTCTGTTTAACCAAAAGAAGATTTTTTTTCTACAAATTTCTAAACATAATAGTTTTAATAACTCATTTCTAATAACTGATTTATTTTATCTTTGCCATGATGATAATAAATAATACTTTACTACATATTTTTCAAGACACTTCTATACAGCTTAAAGTGACATTTAAAGGCTTAACTAGGTTAATTAGGTTAACTAGGCAGGTTAGGGTAATTAGCCAAGTTATTGTATAACGATGGTTTGTTCTGTAGACCATCGGGAAAAAATATAGCTTAAAGGGGCTAATAATTTTGACCTTAAAATGGGTTTTAGAAAATTAAAAACTGCTTTTATTCTAGCCGAAATAAAACAAACAAGACTTTCTCCAGAAGAAAAAATATTATCAGACATACTGTGAAAATTCCCTTGCTCTGTTAAGCATCATTTTGGAAATATTTAAAAAAGAAAAAAAAAATTCAAAGGGGGGCTAATAATTCTGACTTCAACTGTATACATGAACTTGTGTATATATAATGTATGTCATGTACTGTATGTATGTATGTATGTATGTATGTAAGTATGTGCAAATAATATATATTGTATACAAGTTCAGATTTGGATTTCACATATATAAAATGTATGTCATATATGCAACATTTATTTAAGTATTTCGAAAATGTCCATTTATATTTTTTTCAACCATCAGAAGTACAAATATGTATACATATGTTATTATATATTATAACATATTAGCTATGATTTTATATATTCATATATGGCCATATATGAAGACATATACACACACACACACAATTTATATACTGAAAATATTTGTGATTTTGATTTAAAGAACTCTTGTCCATTACTAAAATAAAATGATAGTCCATTTGAAAAAAAAAAAATAAATCAGACAATGTTGTGTCTTAAATGTTACTCAGTCAATTTTAACTGTTGAACTGTTGGTAAAATTAGTATCAATAATAATACAATAATATTGTAGCCGATAAAAATCTTGTGACTAGAGTTTTGCTTTGTTTTACTTCATTTTGTTTCGTTTTGTGAAGTCAGTAACGTAATATTATCTTGCACATCATTAATAAACAATTACAATATTATTGTAGAAGATAAAAATTTAAAGACTAGAGTTTTGTTTTGTTTTGTTTTGTTTTGTTTTGTTTTGTTTTGTTTTGTTTTGTTTTGTTTTGTTTTGTTTTGTTTTGTTTTGTTTTGTTTGGTTTTGTTTGGTTTTGTTTTGTTTTAGTTTGGTTTAGTTTGTTTTTTGTTTTGTTTTGTTTTGTTATTTTGTTTCATTTCACTGCGTTTCATTTCACTTTTATTTCATTTCGCAAAGTCATTTACGCAATATTAACTTGCACATCATTAAGAAATGTTTACAATATTATTGTAGATTATAAAAATCGAAAAACTAGAGTTTTGTTTTGTTTGTTTCGTTTCGCAAAGTGAATAACGTAATATTAGCTCGCACATTATTAAAAACAATTTCAATATTAATGTAAACGATAAAATAAGACTAGAGTTTTGTTTTATTTCATTTTGTTTCACTTCATTTCGCAAATTCAGCAACATAATATTAACTTGCACTATTAAAATCGATTACAATATTATTGTAAACGATAAAATTCTAGAGACTAGAGTTTTGTTTTGTTTCACTTCATTTGAATGTTTTGTTTCGTAAAGTGAGTAACATAATATTAGCTTCGACATCATTAAAAACGATTACAATATTATTGTAGACGCTAAAACCTTGGGTTTCAGCAGTGACGCGACATTTTCGAAGTTACACCAGAAAGAAAACAACACAAACGTGTCTAACAAAAGGACGCAACTTTATCTGAGACAGGATTGCTAAATAACATTTTAAGGCAGGTCCATATATTTAGGCATGGTCAATTCAGATCATTGGTGCACAAGTTACAGTTTCTGACAGTAAAATATAACTCCTCTTTTCCAACTGAACTACGAATAGATGAGGCTAATTCAAATTTCCAGTGAGTTACAGTCAGTGCCATTGATTTAATTAATGGGATGGGCAACTGGAAGGGCACGAGGGTAGGAATGTGTGTGTGTGTGTGTGTGTGTGTGTGCGTTGGCTAGTGCTAGTGGTGTAATGTTGCTGATGCGGGCAGAGACTGCTGCAACCTCCTAGAGCAACACGAGCAGGAGAGAGAGAGAGAGAAAGAGAGAGAGAGAGAGAGAGAGAGAGAGAGAGATAAAAGACAGGGGCAAACTAGTCCAGTCTAGTCCAGAGGTGCTGATTGGCAGAGCCCGGATCAGGGCAACACCGCAAGCGCTCATAATACCTGGGGAAATGCCCCAAATCCCCCTTAAGCTGGGCTGCTGTACTCCAGCATGGCTGACTGGCTCCTAACAGTAGCGACGGGTTGAGTTGTGCTGAATCTGGCTGCCTGCACCAGGGGTATTTGTGCAGCGGACAGGACGGGGAGGGGGTGCGTAAAAAGAGCTGATAAGCAGGATGACAATAAGACTCGCGCAGGACAGATTCCAGTTGGGGAGGCCTGCCACACGGAGGGGCCCGGTGCTATTTCGGTCCAGCAGATCATGATTACACTCAGCCAGGAGAGAGACCACTAGTGCCTACAAATATGGTAAGTGCCGTCCCATCTCGAGCAAGTATGCGAAGCTGGTTGGGGGCAGAGTGTAACAGCTGGGAATGACTAGTGGTGCTAATGTCCCGCATCCGTATTGATGATAAAACGCGCAGAGAAATGCTTCTGGATTATTTCGTATAGTCGTAATATTTCAAAGTTGACATGTGCGTTGAGCTTTAATGCACCTCTGAAGTGGCCGGATCTGAAACTCATTGATTGCTGGGATCATTCGGGACTGCAAGGACGGACGTTGTAATGGAGAACAGAATAGATGTAGAATCAGTAAGTTTGCACTGCATTGAAATCCGGTTGAAAATGTTTAGAGGTTAGTTTAGATGAATTAGCAGATCGGTGTGGTGTTTACAAGGTTGAAGTGTAGTGGTGCATTGCTCGAAAGGGCTCCGGTTTCATCTGACTGTGGGACAGGAAGGTGGCGGGGTACATTTCACATGCAGGCTTTTCATTCAGATAGATGTAAATCTCAAATTGTGAGCTCTACTGTTAAGTTCCTACAGTTCAGTGGGTGAATTTTTTGTATGTGGTTTAATATGTTTGGCTGGTAATTGGATTGTATATCAGGTTGTGGGAGGGGAAGTTGAAACGCTGTGATATTTTGTGGGCTGACTAACATGGTTCACTGTAGAAATGTGTTTGTGGAAGAACATGGTAGATTTGGTGCGGATTCGCTCCCTCTGCAGTTTTTAATTCCTAACCTAATTATACAAAAGGCATTTATAGCGTGCATTTTTCTACAGAACTTTCCAAACATCCAAAGGCAGGCTATGTGCTGTGTTAAACATACTTTGTTGTTTGTAATACTGTACATGCGGTGGTATTTTTATTAGCTGAGAACTTGTGAATAGTTTATAAATGTGTAAAGAAGTCAAAACAGAGCTATTTCTCTGCAAAGATCTGCAAGGAGAAGATTTTCCAACAACTTTTGTTGTTTTTATGATCGTGTCTTCTGGTATCCTGTTCTTGGTTTGTTTACGTATGTCTTTGGTTTACGTATCATTCATATTACAGGCAGATTTTGTATGGAAGTGGCAAATCTTCAACACAGGCCCATTGGAAATACGTGCTTGTGAAATACAAATTTCAGATTTGTAAAAATGTAGGCAGCGCCCTCTAGTGTATTTGTCATCTGAAACGGGTAACAAAACGTACCCGGAGCAACATATTTACGTTTCTCAAAAATGTAGGCTGAGGCACGTGTTTCCATAGAGCCTGGCTTGCAAACATTGGTGTGCACCGAGGTTGAGATTGCAGTGTTCACACTTTGGTGTAGACAGATCAAACCTTTTAGAGAAGTGAAACTGTACTTATTACATTTTATTAGGGTGCTTTCACACCTAGATTGTTTTGTTCCGAAACAGGGATTAAAATTGCTACAATGCACTTTGTTTTTGGTGCGGTTCACTTTCACATTGCAAAATTTCTAAACATACCAAAATAGCTAAAATAAGTCAGGTGCAAGTAAACTCTCCTCACATTGGTCAGAGTTTTACGGTTTATTTTCTGTGTAGTCCCACACAGCTGTCAAGCATCCTTATTTTAATTTATAACGATGAGCAATAAGACATTATAAGTGAAAAGCTGCGCTTTAATTTTGAATGGTGAAACCCACAGACATCATCACCAAGTATAAATCTGTGGTAAGACTTTCTCAGACATAGTCGTTGGCTAGAATTATGCAATATTTATAGGCTTTACATTATAAAGAGAAATAACAGACAAACCAAGACTGCTGTTCGGTCAATTTTCTTAAAGGTTAAACAGCTCTCGTGAATAGTCCAGCATGTTTCACTTTTGTTTTTGACATAAAATGGACATTTGCCCGTAGAACATCCCGCCCTACTCATAATTCTCTCTTCATTTAGCCATATATATATATATATATATATATATATATATATATATATATATATATATATATATATATATATATATATATATATATATATATATATATATATATATTAGAGGTGTTGTTGTGAAAGCACCCTCCCCACAGCTATTTTTAGATTTGACACAATACAACAGAGTATATATCACAACAATATATATATATATATATATATATATATATATATATATATATATATATATATATATATATATATATATATATATATATATATATATATATATACAGGTATAACTTTGGTTTGAAAAGTAGGGTAGACATAAAATTGGGGAATAAATTTTAATTTCCTGCATATAAATATATTTACCGACTATGCTGATACAAAATCCAGGGGACAATAGGCTGATTAAACACATTTAATTTCAAACTAACCTAAAAATGAAAAAGAAAAGAAAGAAAAAATCATAGTAAAACTACTGTATATTGTATGAAAATTATATAAAAATGTTAATTATGTTATTAATTGCAAATTAAGAAATAGAATATTTACATTTCTGCTGCTTATTTTCTGTGCAACACAAATACCTAAACATTAGACAAACATCAACATGTGTAGACGTATTCTGTCTGACAGAAAATATGATTATTCGGAGATAATGTACTGAATCAACCAACATGCATCTTCTTTTGTTGACATTAAAATCATCTTCGGTTGCTTCTTGGAGATTTATTGCTGACTGAAACGATTGTTTCAACTGTAATCCCAGCACATTAGAAATTTTGAGAGAATGCATGCAGTTATTAGACAGTTATTTTATTTATCTATATTTTTTTAGATTATTTGAACTTTCTGACAAAACAAAGTTAGTTCTTTACCTTTTAAACTGCATTTAAAAGCAACATCAGATTATTATGATTCATTGAATATGATTTCATTGACGCTTATTTATGGTCTTGTCAGATTGTCAGTCCAATATTCACCAAATCACTTTATATGTCTGTCTCTCCTCTGCGGCTTTAGTGTTAGTACAGTTGTTTTCTGTTTTGTTGTGCTGCAGCTGTCAGTGTGAACTAACTTTAACTGTAAGCTGCCACCGTTTGGCATGCTGGAGGATTTCCTTAAAGCATTTACAGTACAGAACATAGTATAATATCACGTCTTATTAACAGCTGTAAGATGTCTCCAATTCACCTCTCAAATATTGTAATAATAATAATAATAATAATAATAATAATAATAATATGCTTGGATTGCAATAAAAACTGCTGGGATACATTGCAACACTCTTGGGGGTAGTTTGACCTTCAGCCTTCCTGTCCCAGTCAAAAAATGGCTTTCAAAAAGGGGTCTGAATTAGTGTATTCAATTTTTAATCAATTCCCAATGGGTAAAAGCATTTGTGTCCTACATTTTTGCCCTTTCTCATTGAATATTCGTTTGGGTTATTTATTAATTTGGGTTATTTTAAATTGATTGAAAACTGCCCATCCAGTGCAACATGTAGCTGTCTGAAATATGAACAAGTACATAGTTTGTGACTTTTTAAAATCTTTTTAAAAAATTTGTATTTTGTGATCATTTTAAAAGTGTGTTCTGCACATATTCTTTATTGAAAAATGAAGATCAAATCCCAAATAATGAAATGTTAATGTTTAAAATAACTATTTTATATTTTCATATATTTTAAAATATCAGCAAATATTCATCACTTGTTAAATGATGGAATTATATAGAATAAAAAACATTTTGATGATAGAATGATAGAATTGTAAAGGAATTCTGACACTACTACTGCTAAAATTGTATTGATCAAATAAATAGAGCCTGGTATGCATTAGAGACTTAAAAAAATATATAATATATAATAAATAAAATAATAATTTAATAATTATTACCAAAAATGTTATAAAAATGTTACCAAATTATTTCATTACCTTTTTTATAATTATATTTTTAGAGGTTTTTCACCTTTATTTTGATAGGACAGTAGAGATTTCAGACAGGAAAGTATTGGGAGCAGAGAGAGGGGAAAGATTGGCAAAGGACCTCGAGCTGGGAACCGAACTCGGGTCACCGTGAGCACGTCGGTGCTACAGTTGAAGTCAGAATTATTAGCCCCCTTTTGAATTTTTTGTTTCTTTTTTTAAATATTTCCCAAATTATGTTTAACAGAGCAAGGAAGTTTTCACAGTATGTCTGATAATATTTTTTCTGCTGGAGAAAGTCTTATTTGTTTTATTTTGGCTAGAATAAAAGCAGTTTTTCATTTTTTAAAAACCGTTTTAGGGTCAAAATTATTAGCCCCTTTAAGCTATATTTTTCGATATACAGAACGTTATACAATAACTTGCCTAATTACCCTAACCTGCCTAGTTAACCTAATTGACCTAGTTAAGCCTTTAAATGTCACTTTAAGTTGTATAGAAGTGTCTTGAAGAATATCTAGTAAAATATTATTTAATATCATCATGGCAAAGATAAAATAAATCAGTTATTAGAAATGAGTTATTAAAACTATTATGTTTAGAAATGTGTTAAAAAAATCTTCTCTTTGTTAAACAGAAATTGGGGAAAAACATAAACAAAGGGGGCTAATAATTCAGACTTCAACTGCTATTGGCGCCGACTATATTCATTATTTTTTTCACATATATTCCTATTATATTTTTCTACTCGAAAATAGTTATTTTATTTTATTATTATTATTTTTTTTATTTGTCTGGGCTAAAAAAAACAAAAAACAAAAACAAAACAATGAACCTAACTTCCCTAGTTAATCTAATTTAACCTTTTAATTGTCACTTTATGCAGAATAGTAGATGAAAGTATTAATCATAGTATTGAAAGATAGTTATAGTAAAATATTATGTATGATCGTCATGCCAAAGACAAAAGAAAAAAAATGAAAATAAATGTAATAATAATTGAATAAATTAAGTCTATCTTCAAAAACTTAAATTGGAATATTATCATCTACAGCATTGATGTGCACAAAAGAAATATAATATAATCAATATGAAATATTCCTTGTTTTCAAATAATAATATGTACAGTAGGTATACATTTTAATTACTTACATATGTACATAAATATATACATAAATAAATATAAGGTGTCATTAGTTCATATTAGTCAATGTGTTTATTAACATCACACGATTATGAACAATGTACAGCATTTATTAAAATTAAAATTTATTAAATTTATTAAAATTTAACTAATTAACGTGAGTTCACATGAACTAACAATGAACAACTGCCTTTTTCATTAACTAAAGTTAACTAACATACTGTAATAAATGTATTGTTCATTGTTTGATCATGTTAGTAAATTCATTAACATTACAAATGTGACAGTTTTATGTTGCTTTAATTTATTTGAATAAGGTTATCAGGTTTCAACTGAAGTTTTTTAAGTTATACAAAGTTTAACTTAATATATAGTTTAACTTAATATATATATACTGTATATATTTAAGATATGTTCATATCTTAATATCTTTTTCATTCTTTTATAACCTGTTTTAACACATTTTTATCTGTTTTTTTAATCATTTTTATTATTTGTTTTCATTTTTCTTATACTTGTCTCTTTTATTCCTGTTTATGTAAAGCACGTTGAATTACCACTGTGTATGAAATGTGCTATATAAATAAACTTGCCTTGCTTTGCCTTGCCTAGAGTGTTTGATTGATGCAAATTGAGCTGACTAGAATTGTTCATTTGATTAAACAAAAAAATTAAGTACTGAAGGTACTGATATTTTCCCCAATACATTCCAGAGTATATGAATTAGTTTTATTTTGTTTGCACAAGCGAATCAGATGTCTGCTCATTTATTTACGTATATTTATTTTCCTTTATATATAAAGTTAAAGTCAAAATTATTAACAATTATTATTATTTTTTCTTTTTCCGATATATGCCAAATGATGTTTAACAGAGCAAGGAATTTTTCACAGTATTTCCTATAATATTTTTTCTTCTGGAGAAAGTCTTATTTGTTTTGTTTTATTAAAAATAAAAGCAGTTTGTAATATTTTTAAAACTATGTTAAGGTCAATATTATTAGCCCCTTAAGCAATTTTGTTTTGATTGTCTACAGAACAAACTATCATTATACAATAACTTGCCTACTTACCCTAATTAACCCAGTTAAGCCTTTAAATTACACTTTAAGCTGAATACTAATACCTTGAAAAATATCTAGTCAAATATTATTTACTGTCATCATGGCAAAGATAAAATAAATCAGTTATTAGAAATGAGTTATTAAAACTATTATGTTTAGAAATGTGCTGGAAAAATCTTTTCCGTTTAACAGAAATTGGAGAAAAAAATATACAGGAGGGCTAATAATTCTGCCTTGTCTATATATTTATTTATCATCATATATACACTTTATTTTCATGCTCCATGTTCAATTTTAAGGAGTCTTTCTCATAAAGATTGACACGAGATGCCGTTTTATTTTGCAGTCCTGCTGTATTTGCACTTCACACTGAAGAGTGTCAGGAATGAGGACACACACATCACATCACACACTCGCTTATCTGTGTGTGTGTGTGCACTGCCAATTGACAGCTTTTCTCGATGGCTTAAAACACTGCACTTCTTCTCCTCCCTGCAGGCAAATCCCATTATAAACACAAACCACCACATGTGTGTGTAAAACAATGAGTGGATATGATCATCTGAATCTGTCCACTTGAAAAGAGAACATTCCTGATAACTGCAGAATGCAATCGATTACAATCATTTATAAAAGATTGAAGTTGACAGATTGATAAGCTTGTGTTTCATGGCGCTTTCTTGATTTAAACTGGTTAAATTCCTTTGTTATTTTAAGTGGATATGGATGAGTCAATATTTTTGTTGATTATTTATAATGAAATGTATTTTGTTTGAAAAATTGGTTTAAGGGGGGTGACACAGTAGCTCAGTGGCTAGCACTGTGGCCTCACAGCAAGAAGGTCGCTGGTTCGAGTCTCGGCTGGGTCAGTTGGCATTTCTGTGTGGAGTTTGCATGCTGTCCCCGTGTTGGCGTGGGTTTCGTTCTCCGGTTTCCCCCACAGAAGACATGCGCTATACTGTAGGTGAATTGAATTAACTAAATTGGCCTTAGTATATGTGTGTGAATGAGAGCGTATGGGTGTTTCTCAGTACTGGGTTGCAGCTGGAATGGCATCCGCTGTGTAAAACATATGTTGGATAAGTTGGTGGTTCATTCCACTGTGGCGACTCCTGATGAATAAAGGGAGTAAGCCGAAGGAAAATGAATGAATAAATAAAATTGGTTTAAGTATGATACTTTGCTTTAAAGAACAAAATAATAATAATAACAATAAATATAATTTATTATTATTATTAATAATAATGGATGAGTCAATATTTATTATCATTAATTATTATTAATAATTATGGATGAGTCAATATTTTTGTTGATTATTAACTAAATAATAATAATAATAAATATAATGTATTATTATTATTATTATTATTGGATTATTAATAATTATGTTATCAATATTTCATTCTGATATGATTAGTGTTTAAAAGTGATATTACACTGAAAAAAACTTTCTTAAAATGGCCATGGTATATCTTTCTTTCATAATTAATCTTGATTAAATTGATGTTAGTGATTAACAAACGATATTTACTGATTGATTGACTGCTTGATTGGGTCTTGGTTGATTGACTGTAAATTTAAATGGAAAAACAGCAACAAAAACAGCAAAAACGCTTTGTATGTTTTTATTTAAAAAATGGTTGGTCAGCGTATTAATTGTATTTTTAATGCGTTTTGCTAGTCATGTTGTGAAAGATTCATTTGTGCCTTTTCTAACTCTTTATTTTTATTTTCATTGAAAAAACCTACATACATACAGTACGGTCTAAATCCTTACAAGAAAGAGATGGACCATGCATCAAAGTTCTCTTGAAAGTAATCTATCACAGTGAATGTAGCTTGCTACAAAAAGAAACTCAAAACCCTACCTCCCACCCCACACATCTAACATTGATCAAAATGTTTGTGGAAGGTTCATAAAAAATCAAATAAAAGGCATATTATACATGAATAACATTTACAACTATAATATGGAACTGGCTGGGACAAAAATTAAAAATTTAAGCAAGGTGAACGTCATTTATGCTTTTATATTTTAAAGAAAGAAAAAGTCACTAACTTATTTTATCTTATAAAAAATGCTTTAATATTGCTGTTTGTTTCAAACAAATGTAGATTAGTCACTTTATTCATCAGGGGTCGCCACAGCGGAATGAACCGCCAACTTATCCACCATTTGTTGTACACAGCGGATGCCCTTCCAGCCACAACCCAGTACTGGTAAATAAATAAAAAAGTAATAAAACAGAATAAGAGTATTTTCAAACGTTACCAAAATGTAAATTCATTAACAGTGCAAGGGAATTTATCCACAGTATTTCCTTTTATATTCTTCAACTGGAGAAAGTTTTATTTCTAAGACTAAGGTCAATATTATTACCCCCCTTAAAAAATTAATTACTTAATTACTTGCTTAAATGGCACTTTATGTGGATTGCTAGTATCCAGGGCCAAAAATAAACCTGTGGAATTTGTTTAAAATCGCAGATCTATGCGGAATTTGAGTGTGCAAAGGAAAAAAATAATACATTTAATGTGAAATAAACAAATAATACATTTTTTGCTTGTATTTAAGGTTTGCCATGAAAAACCACATGTTAAAAACACAATAGATCCACATGTAAACAAAGCAAGTTACTCAAATAATATATCAACAACAACATAGGAAATATTATTTTACAGACTTTATTGTACATAAATCATATTAATATTTGCATATTATTCACTAATATTGCTGAAATAAATATTAAAAAAATGAATAAATATATATTTTCACACAAATTTTTTTTGTAAATTTGCATAAATCTGCATATTTCTGTGGCTGCAGATTCATGTGGGCCTACTAGTATCTTGCAAGGTAGCTATAATAAAATATTACGCTGCAAAAAAAAGTTCTTGATTAAATTTTAGCAAAATAATCTTGTATCAGAATGAAAAGAATGTCATTTTGCTTACCCCATTGGCTTACCTAATAAGGAAAAACTTAGTTTTGGCATATTATTTCTGAAAACAAGACAATATTTTTTGCTTGTCTTCAAATGCTTCTTGATTTAAACAATTTTTAGATACTTGGACTAGAAACACGACAAAATCCCTAAGTAAGAATTTTGCAGTGTATCTACTGTCGTCACTGAAAAGACAAAAGAAAGTACTTATTAGATATTAGTAGTGGTGGGCCGTTTTCGGCGTTAACATGCTGCGTTGACGCAAGACTCTTATCAGGCGATAAAAAAAATATCGCCGTTAATCTATTCTCAAAGTTGGGTTGGGAGCTGGGTCTATTCTACGCAAGCTATGATGACTTTCATCTTGATATTTTAGCGCGGATGTATACCTGGTCGAATTGCACTGCAGGGGGCGAGAACGAGTCTTCGAACCTGTGTGTATTCCTACTGTGAAATTCCCACATCAAACGTGACGTGCTAACATGGATGCAGTTCACTAGAGTGGATCTGATTAATGTTAGCTCCACATCTAACTATCAGGCACCTGTAGAGTTTATGCGTTCGAGTAAAACATATACAAATAAAACAGACCGGGTGCTTTTTAAATTGAACGATGGTGAATGAAAGTCAAACTCGTGAGCCGTCTGACAAAAAAGTGCCCTTCTGAATCAAATCAGCAGGATGCCCTTCTGGATCTTTCACTTACTTCGAAGACACTACTGACTACGCTTAAATGGACATCTGTAATCTAGTTATTTGCCTTAATGGACAATAATATAATTAAGTTGAAGTGCTTTCATGTAAGAGTTTCCTGTAATTTTGGGTGACTTTAACTGCAGTTCTGCAGTTTCACTTTAACTCATGAACATTTGACATGGTCCTTTACTGAGAGCTGATTGTGTTGATCTTGTCGGAAAATATGGTGAAAAGTCCTACATGATGGTAATAGTTTGATTGCGGTGTTTACTTCAATAATGCCACTAATATCTGCATACTCCACATGTCTTAATTTCATTTCTGTTTAGTTCAGTTATGACTTTAGTCGGATTTGGATAATAAAAAATCGCTGTTTCGAGCTTATGTAGGCCTACAGTTCAAAATTCATGGTTAACCAAGTAAACAGTTAGTAAACACAAGTACATCTTATTGAACATCATTTATTTTCATCATTAATTATCATAGCAGAACAGTTTCTCAAGCAGTTTGTGATGCATTTTGGAAACAGGAGATGAGCCCCTGGTCGAATGCGCCACCTGGCTTTAGAAACCCGTTTTCAAAGACTTACTTTTAGTCATTATTTGGGTAGCACACATATTCTGAATGCCTTCGGCAGAATACAAATAAGCCATTTTAATCTAGATTAATTCCAAGATCACAGTGAGATTAATCTAGATTTAAAAAATCTATGCCCACCTATAGAAATTAGTTACTATAACTATCATGTTGAAAAAAATTATTCTGTTTAACAGCACTTGGGAGATGTTTTAAAGGGCACCTATTACCCCTTTTTCCAGATTTAATATAAGTCTTTTGTGTCCCCAGAATGTGTCTGTAAAGTTTCAGTTCAAAACACCCATCAGATTATTTATTAGAGCTTTCACTAGTTTGTATTTTATAGCTCTCTTTTTGTGTACTGGGCCTTTAAGGCTAGTCCTCCCCGCCCACCGTTCCCACGTGCCTGTCAGCGTGCCTCAATCTCCGCCCTCGGCTGCCTCAGACAACTGACAGACATAAAAGAAGCAGATCTCACGTTGTGGAGCTGCAACGACGAGTCACACACAGCGTCATTACAAAGTTCACGCACACACACAGACACACACACACACATACAGCGCGCGCATTTAGCTTTGCACTGTCTTTGCACGCAAATGTGACAGGATACAGGTTAATATCCACTGCTGTAAAGATATATGTTATGTTAATGTACAAAATAAACCTGATTTAACGTCCACAAACCGGGATTGAAGCGTCTTCTTGTATAATTGTTCTGACACGCGGCTGTGGTGATGGTTTTAAAACATGTTAAACTTGTAAAACTCACTCTTGATCACATTTGATGATGATTGATGATCTTAGCAGACTGAACAGACCTTTTATTCCCGGTTGCTTTGCGCACGTCCTGTCTTGTTGATAGGATTATAAACGTTACTACGGAGACATGTTAATACGCAGCTGTCAATCAATTCGGTGGGCGGGGGGACCGCACTCCTACGTCAAGTTGCGGTCGGTCTCAAAACCGCTCCAATTGGTCCACCGTTTTATGCTGTTAAATTAAAAAAAAAATGACTGGGTGTGTATATATCACCCCAATATCACAGTCTATACACTATACCTACACATATGTCTGTCCAAACAGCTTGAAAGGTAGATTTTTCACCATAGGTGCCCTTTAAAATAAATAAAATTTCACACGAGGGCTTATCACTTTGTCTTCAACTTTATATATGTATGATGAACATGGCAGTGTCCTTGTGACAACATAGCTACTGTAGCAGTATAGCAAGCAAGTCTTCCTATTTTCCCAATGGATGAAGTGTATTGTGAAACAGAAGTGGCTGGCGGTGAAGGTCATTGCTCAGATTCCCGTGTCTGATAATGAAGCTGACATTTGTAATGACAGAAACACAAATAAACAGTAACTCTGCAGATAAACTGACTGCGGTTATGTAAAAACAGAGCTGGAGAAGGAATATAGCGAGGAAATGTCAGGGAGCTTGAAGCAGTGACAGGGATTCTAGAGGCCTTCAAACAGGAAGTGATCAGAGGAGCAGTAATAGATGGTTTCGTCCTGTCAGACTACATAGACCTGACTTAGCAAAGTGGATTTTACACAAACGCTCTGCTCTTTTCAATCCTTCTCATCGTTCGTTTTGTCCTCCATTTGGTTTTGCGGGTGCATTTGCTGATTCGTTGAATTTATCAATGTCCTTTTCACTCCAGTAAATTATATTTTCTATTTTAATCATTTGCATATTATAATCCAATCACTTTCTATTTGTGTTTGCATTGTGAGGATTTGCAACATGAACGCAAACCGTTAGGATTTGCAAACCGACGATGGTGTTTTCTTAATTTGCTGGTGTCTTTTCTATTTGCATGTGCTTTCTTACATTGCAGCACATTGAGCTCTCTCAGCCGTCATAGTAATGCCAGATATTCCTCCTCATTCGTGCTCTATTGACTGTTTTACATATCTGTGCATTTCTAAAAATATATAATAATAAGAGGAAGAATGAAATAAAACAACTGATGTCCAATAACTCAACAGGGAGTTGAGTTTAATGTGACATGAATGAGAATGCAATAACTGTAGATCAGAGAGCAAGATGTGGTTCTGTGCCAAGAGTTCAGTGTCCTGACATACACACACTGACAGAGAGAGAGAGAGGGAGAGATGGACAGACAGAGGGTGTGTCTGCTGCTGCTGCTGCAGTGCTGTAGTCTAGACACACCCTACACACACACACACACACACACACACAGACACACATGAACACACACACACACACCAGCACATGCTGTCCACATCCCAATCCATACACTCTCTCTCCCACAGCCGACAACACATCAAATACCAGAGCAGCTAAAACTGGGGATCGGTTTTCAAAAGCTTCACTCTATGTTCACGTTACAGATCGATATACATGGGCTCTCTTATATTTATACAGTGTTTAAACATGATACACATTTTGCTAGAAAAACAAACGATACATATCAGTGTTATTTTATTTTATTTCATTGATATACTAGAGTTTTATTATTATTTAATTTGTTTTATGTACATTTTTGCTTTTGGTTCTGCATCTTTGCCATACCCGTCCACATTAGGATGTAAAAGCATTTGCTTGGTTTCCAGTTTATGCTAATTTAAGACCAAATTTGTGGACACACCAAGCTGGACATATTTACAGTTGAAGTCAGAATTATTAGCCCCCCTGTTTATTTTTTCCACAATTTCTGTTTAACGTAGAGACGATTTTTTTAACACATTTCTAAACATAATAGTTTTAATAACTCATTTAGTTGTACTTATACTTATGTTACTTATATATAGATAATATAAGTTAATAATATTGTAAATAATATTGTACTAGATATTTTTCAAGACACTTCTATACAGCTTAGGTTAGGTACAATTAGGTTAACTAGGCAGGTTAGCTACAATTAGATTAACTAGGCAGGTTAGCTACAATTAGGTTAACGAGCAGGTTAGGGTAATTAGGCAAGTTATTGTATAATGATGGTTTGTTCTGTAGAGTATCGAAGAAATATATAGCTTAAAGGGGCTAATAATTTTGACCTTAAAATTGGTTTAAAAAAAATAAAAACTGCTTTTATTGTAGCCGAAATAAAACAAATAAGACTTTCTCTAGAAGAATAAATATTATCAGACATACTGTGAAAATGTCCTTGCTTTGTTAAACAACTATATATATTAAAATATTTAAAAATGAAAAAAAAAATCAAAGGGGGGCTAATAAGTCTGACTTCAACTGTATATATTATATTATGTGTGCTAGTCTGTTTAAATCCTGGGAGGGTTGACAGGTATAGCCTTTGAATCAATATATATACAGTATATATATATATATATATATATATATATATATATATATATATATATATATATATATATATATATATATATATATATATATATATATTCGAAGTCAGAATTATTATAACAGAGCAAAGAAATTTTCACAGTTTGTCTGATAATATTTTTTCTTATGGAGAAAGTCTTATTTGTTTTATTTCAGTTAGAATAAAAGCAGTTTTTAATTTTTTAAAAAACATTTGAAGGTCAAATTTATTACCCAGAGGAATAAACCGCCAACTTATCCTGCCTATGTTTTAAGCAGCGGATGCCGTTCCAGCCACAACCCAACACTGGGAAACACCCATACACTCTTGCATTCACACACATACACTACGGCCAATTTAGCTTATTTAATTTACCTATAGCGCATGTCTTTGGACTGTGGGGAAAACCGGAGCACCCAGAGGAAACCCACGCAAATATGGGGAGATCATGCAAACTCTACACAGAAATGCCAACTGCCTCAGCCGGGGCTCGAACCAGGGACCTTCTTGCTGTGAGGCGACAGTGCTAACCACTGAGGCAACATGTCACCCTAGTTTTATTAAAGTAAATTTATCATTTATTTATTTTTTTGCTGTAACATGGTAATATAATGCATTATTAATACTATTTTGTTATATTGTACCTACAAGAATGTCAAATGTAAATGTTCAAAATGGGGTGTACTCATTGTACTCATTCTATAATGACATTTTTATTCATTTCGCAGTGAATATAGTTAACATATTGTGGTGTATTTGAACAAAACAGATTTATTAAACAGATAAATCGATTAAAACAATATTTTTGGCACCAAACATCTTTAGAAATAGAAAGAGAATATGTTTAAATTCATGCAAAATATTGGAACTACAAAATTTCGACAAAATATTATATATATTTTTTGTTTCGCTTGATTTTTTGCTCTTTTTAACATTTTTATTTAATATTTTTCCCTAACATATGCTGTACTAATGCAGCAACGACACACAGCTTTTATATAAATCACTGGCTGCTGTGCTAATTATCCATTCAAACAATCTACAAATGAGAGTGCAAGTTTTTCATTCTGGTTCATCATTAATCACTCCATACTCCTTCAGTCTTTGACTTCCTCCAGCAATATCAGTGTCTGGCTTGTGTCTTGATTCTATAGCATGTACAAAAATCATTGTGTGTGTGTGTGTGTAATGCAGGCTCAACCTCTGCAGTGTGTGGGAGTTTCCTTTGAACATCTCCCTCTTTCTCTCTCTCTCTCTCTCTCTTTCTCATCACACATGCAGCCTGTTCTGGAAAGGCCTCAACAAAACCTGCATCAATCCTGTTTCCTCATTAGAAAGTGGGACAGTGCAATATACTCTATATTAAATAATACTGATATTATACGGATAATATTACAGCCAATATAAAACAGCAACATTGTGAGCATTGCAATAATTTTAATGTTATTAACTTTTTGGTTTCCTTGCCTTTTGGGAGTGTATCATTATAGAGTAGCAATGCTTGTAACAAGGGAGTCGAAGTACAATGGAGGTGAGGGTCCAAATGCAGTTTATTTACAATTTAGTAGTGATATGATGTTGTGCACTGAGGCTTCGAAGCATGTATCAAAAAAATTATACATCTCGCAGTGAAGCAGTGTATCGGAGCTTTACTCGTTTTGCCATAATCAAGTGATCAGTGGCATACGAAGCTTCATTTTCGCCTATACCCACATGACTGCTTCGAATTTCGGTTTAAAGGTTTAAACACTCTCATGGGTTAGTAAAGTGTATAGCGAGAGATTAGGCGCCAATTACATACATTTTTACTGTTTCAAAGCACTGCACCGGTCCGGCGCACCAGTAATTATAGTAATTTATGGTAAAAGCTTTTGAACCTTACTATTCAATTCAATTCAATTCATCTTTATTTGTATAGCGCTTATACAATGTAGATTGTGTCAAAGCAGCTTCACATGGAAGATTATAGTGAATTAAAACAGAGTCAGTTCAGTTTTCAGAGATTAAGTTCAGTTCAGTTTAGCTCAGTTCAGTGTGGGTTAATGATCACTACCGAGAGTCCAAACACTGAATAGCAATCCATCGATGCGCAGCTCTACAGATCCCGAACCATGCAAGCCAGTGGCGACAGCGGCGAGGAAAAAACTTCACCAATTGGCGAAAGCGACGATTTTAAAAAACCTCAAGAGAAACCTGGCTCAGTTGGGCACGACCATTTCCCCTATGGCCAAACGTCTTGTGCAGAGCTGCAGTCTAGGCGCAGGAAGCTGGACCTCAGCGAAGACTCGTCTGTCCTTGGAGCATCACAGGAGTCAGTCATGCTCTCACTCCATGAAGACCACCACAGCAGCTGCTCAGGATACGGCCTGGTCCAGAAAACCTTGGGATCATCTTGTCGCTGGTCTCGGATCGCGTCAGTGGCACTGCATAGTCTGAGGGCCTCGAGATGAGTCCCCCCAGGTGGAAATACAGAATAAGGAGAATAATTAGCGTAGCTGCTGTTCATAGTGTATATAAACGAGAACCAAAATCATGTGTGGGGCACATCATGCTTCATACCACTATGTACTGCACTGAGTGTATGCTTTGCTAAAAAGGTAGGTCTTTAATCTAGTTTTGAAGAGCGAGAGTGTGTCTGAGCCTCGGACATTATCAGGAAGGCTATTCCAGAGTTTAGGGGCCATAAATGAGAAGGCTCTGCCTCCTTTACTCGACTTTGATATTCTAGGTACTACCAGAAGCCTTGAGTTTTGAGATCATAAAGAGCGGGTTGGGTTGTAGCGAGACAGGAGGTTGGTTAGATAAACAGGAGCTAGATTATTTAAAGCTTTATAGGTAAGGAGTAATATTTTAAATTCAATATGAAACTTAACAGGCAGCCAGTGTAAGGAGGATAAAATTGGGGTAATATGATCATATTTTCTAGACCTGGTAAGAACTCTGGCAGCTGCATTTTGCACTAGCTGGAGTTTGTTAATGGAGGATGCTGGGCAGCCAGCAAACAGAGCATTACAGTAGTCCAGCCTAGAAGTCATGAAAGCATGAACTAGTTTTTCTGCATCTGATATGGATAGCATACTTCGCAATTTAGCAATATTTCTCAGATGAAAGAAAGCAGTTTTTGTGACATGGGATATATTATTTTTGAAAGTTAAATTGCTGTCTAATATGACACCCAGATCTTTTATAGTAGAGCTAACGCTAACTTTGTATCCCTCTAGTTGCAGGTCCAGTTGTGAGAACTGCTGTGTACAGGATTTAGGCCCAATAAGTCATAATTCTGTTTTGTCTAAAGTGTATTAGTGTATTATTTACAACTCTTTTTAAAGAAGGCCACTGCATATTGTAGTATAGTGTGTAACGGAGGCCAGCTGACGAGTGCAGCCCATAAGCCTCACTCTGATACCTTCTTCCTTAGAGAATTTGCCTCCCATGCAGGAATCCCCGGTTCGATTCCTGCTCGAAACGAGTGCGTGGGTGTTGGACCGGTTGGAATATGATAAACATAAATACTTTTGAATACCTTGGATTTTACTACAGTCATCTGTGGTGTAATGTAACATACCTTATATGTAAAAAACTACAGTAATTGAGTAATTTGTTTATATTACTATTGTTGTATTACTACATGAATGAGTTGGTCAGTTGTGAATGTTTGACATTTTTGCAACACAGTGCTTTCCCACACTTTGACCAGCACTCTGATTTGGAAAGCTTTGAGTAACGAACATTTTTCCGATACAATTGAGTCGAACGGTTCCCTAAAAGCTCCATTTCACCATCCCTACAACTTAGGCAGGCAACAGTCAAAACAGGAGCAAACAGTATCACGAGGGTAATCCAAAATCGTAGTCGTAGTCAGGTAAGGAGGTCGGTGCAGGCGGCAAACAGCATAAACAAAAAACAAGGCAAGGATCAAAAGGCAAGGCAAGGCTAGACAGGATTAACCCTTATAATGTTACAGGTGAACAATACTCAGCAATGTGTGTGAGAATGTTTGGTGTATATATAGTCCAACTGATCAGGCTCCATGTGCTACATCAGTGGTGATCTGGAACTGGTGTGTTTGTGAGGTGCATCGTGGGTAATGTTGCGCAGTTCAGTTGCAGAATTGTAGTTTGGGTGATGTTTTCCATCAATCTGCAAGGGCTAGATCGCTGGCATTAGTGACAGCTTCCTTATGGGGCAGCGTGTGAGCATGCCAAGTGTTCAGACTGAGATTGTTCCCTTAAAGTTCAGTGCATAAAATAGTGGTTTTATAGCATTTAATTAAGTCAGATATCTTTTTTCTTAATTAGTTTAGACTGTTCAATGCAATGATTCACTTTAAAATCGAATCAATGCTTTATTTGAACGTGTATTCATTTGTGTGTATGGTTGTCTTTGCATACTTGGGAAACATCACTTGGGAAATATTTGGAAAAAGAGGACAGGAGGGCTGTTATTTTGTCTTGAACTTCTCTTTTTTTGATGATATTGGTGCGCTGTTTTCAATGTTGATGAAAAAGTAATATGTTACATCTAATATATTAAATAATATATTATATATTGAATCAAAAATCACTAAAAAAACTTAATGTGTTATATTATTTTTTCTTTTTTCTTTTTTTTTTTAGATTAATATTGACTTGTAATATGTTACTTTTTTACCCAACACTGCCTGTTACCCAACAGCTGCCAATGCAGTTTTTCCTAAGGTATGTTTACACCCATTATTTTCTCATAATAAGCATCGCTGCATCATCGTTGTTTTCTCACAGTGTGTGAAATGGTTCATTCAAGAATCTAGTATCTCTAAACCCCGCCTTTCTGAGAGCCATCTTTGTGTAACAAGGTTATATTGTATCTCTCCACTTGCTGATATTAAACTAGTGCAGAACACATTGAAATACTATTAGGAAGGGGTTAACATTTGTTTGTTGGTTCACATGTAGAGAGCCTCCTCTGTTACCTTAAGGACAAAATTATTTGAATGTGTATGATGAAGAAGAAGCCAGTGCACGAGGGCTGGTTGAATGTCTCTGTGCTCATTTTTGTTCTGACTGTTTTTCATCACTGAAAGATGGAGATATATATATGTGTGTGTGTGTGTGTGTGTGTGTGTGTGTGTGTGTGTGTGTGTGTGTGTGTGTGTGTGTGTGTGTGTGTGTGTGTGTGTGTGTGTGTGTGTGTGTGTGTGTGTGTGTGTGTGTAAAGGTTGATATTTATTTACACAAGCAGAAGAGACGCAAAAGACTAGTTACATTGGTGCCGTGACCCAGATGGGAGTGAGGTTTAGGGGAGTGAGTGTAATGGAGGCCAGCTAGTGAAGTGCTGTGCAGGTAAACTTCACTCCTCTGAACCTGAAAAGGTGCTCTAACGATAGATGCTAGAGGCCTTGGTGTTTAGCCTTTTTGTTAGAGCAACCATCTCCCATGCAAAAAGACGCTGGTTCGATTCCAGCTCGGTTTGGGTTGGGTGGTTTAGGACCGGCAGAGGTTACATTTGCTCTGATTGGTCCCCTGGAGGCCCAGTCTTTTGTAATTTGTCTGCTACTTACAGTGTCTGTCAGAAACCAAACATTTTATAATATCCTGTTATGATATCTGAAACAATGTAACGTTATTACCTCAGGTTCATTTGAAGTGCATGCAAACAACCTTTCCATTTGTCCTGGGATTCTTCACTATTCTATCTCGCTATTATCCCATTAAAGTATTTTTCCCGTATTTCTCCCATGTTTGGAATTTTTCTATGAAAGGTGACATTTACTCAGAGCCGATCCTCCTTATATGCATGGTTCCGCCGAACCACTAGGGGGCGCCCCGTGCTCGTAAATGCGAAGAGCTGTTCAACAGAATTATGCTTTCCTTTTGTTTTGGTTTGAACGCACTTTGAAATGAATATAAAAACAGCTCTTCGCTTAATAAACTATAGTAACTTTGAATGAATGTCCATTTAGATTATACAGTGAAGAAAAAGTGAATGAGATTTGATAACTTGATTCAATTTATGTATAGTAAGCCATTCATTTTTATAGGCTAAATCGTTTTTTCGTATGCTAATTTACGTAGTATATCGTTTGTAATGTTTTTTTACCATATAACTGACCGTTTCAACTGCTTATTTACTATAAAATCAGCGACTTCTTGATGTCAACAACACAAACGAGTCTCATTTAGGCATCAGAAATAGCTACAGGGTTTGAGGGTAAAGTAGGCTTGGTTTGTGAATTATGCAACATTTTATTTGGTATTTTATTGAGGTAAAGTTGATTTTATATTCGCACATTCGTTCAGTGACAACATATGACACGCTGCCTATGCTATTTACCACATATATGACTTCAAAACAACATTAGCACTATTTAATTGACTAAACGTACTTTGGTAGTCATTGGCTGCTAATATGATTTCCCTATTTACAATTTGCACTTTTCTGAAAGTAAGGAGAAAGTCTGAATGTGCGAATATAAAATCAATTTCAATCATTTATTTACATACATACAGTAAGTTCGTGCTGGATATAAGACTGAAATTACTCACGACTCGTCTGAGGCAATTCAGAATTGGTTCTCTTTCATTTATGAGACAGTATTTCTATTGCTACTTTTGATTTTTTTAACTTAGCAGACGTTTTACATTCACAAACAGCTATTTTAACACGACTATCTGAAAAAGCATAGTAGTAACACCTGCAATAAAGATTCTAGATTCTATTGATTGTGTTTTGGGCTATGATTATGGTTATTTTTCTCCTCCTTGATAATTGAAAGTGTTCACACATGTAATTTGTTTCTTTGAACTAGGATTTGTGAATAGTAAGATCTCATTGTTATTTTTCTGTCTGTTTCAGACTGACAGTAATGCCAGTTACCTCAGAGCGGCCCGAGCTGGAAACATCGAGAAAGCCCTCGATTATATAAAGTCTGGTGTGGACATCAACATCTGCAACCAGGTCATTTATCTTCCCTTTTGTAAAAAAAAAATAACATTCATAATATTTTAGACACTGTATATAAATATTTAAATGTTTTTTAAAGAAATTAATTCTTTTATTTAGCAAATATGCATTCAAATTAACAGTAATAAGATGTTTGTAATATCACCATGCATTTATAATTCACATAAATGCTGTTATTATGAATTATTATGAACTTTTACTATAAGAATGATTTTAAAAGGTAATATTGACTGCAGTAATGACTGTTGACATTATATTAAAATAGAAAGCTGGACCACAACACCTTATGTTGCATGGGAAATAGCCAAAAATACATTGTATGGGCCAAAATGATTGATTTTCCTTTTATACCAAAAAATCATTAGAATATAAAGATAATGTTTTATGGAGAACATCCTATCTAGTATAAACATCCTACCATCAATACAATTAAACTCAATTTCTGATTAATAATATGCATTGCTATAAACCTAATTAGACATTTAGATTTTCTCAATATTTTGATGTTTTCGAACCCTCAGATTACAGATATTCAAATAGTTGTACAGTATATCTGCCAAATATTGTCCAATCCTAATAACGAGTACATCAATGGAAACATTAGAATATAAAGATAATGTTTCATGGAGACATTTAGTATAAGCATCCTACCATCAATACAATTAAACTCAGTTTCTGATTAATAATAAGCATTGCTGTAAACTTAATTTAGACAACTTTAACGGCAATTCACTCAATATTTTGATGTTTTTGAGTCCTCAGATTACAGATATTCAAATAGTTGTACAGTATATCTGCCAAATATTGTCCAATCCTAATAACGAATACATCAATGGAAACATTAGAATATAAATATAATGTTTCATGGAGACATTTAGTATTAGCGTCCTACCATCAATACAATTAAACTCAGTTTCTGATTAATAATAAGCATTGCTGTAAACTTAATTTAGACAACTTTAACGGCAATTTACTCAATATTTTGATGTTTTTGAGTCCTCAGATTACAGATATTCAAATAGTTGTACAGTATATCTGCCAAATATTGTCCAATCCTAATAACGAATACATCAATGGAAACATTAGAATATAAAGATAATGTTTTATGGAGAACATCCTATCTAGTATAAACATCCTACCATCAATACAATTAAACTCAATTTCTGAATAATAATATGCATTGCTATAAACCTAATTTAGACAACTTTAAAGGTAATTCTCTCAATATTTTGATGTTTTCGAACTCTCAGATTACAGATATTGAAATAGTTGTACAGTATATCTGCTAAATATTGTCCAATCCTAATAACGAATACATCAATGGAAACATTAGAATATAAAGATAATGTTTCATGGAGACATTTAGTATAAGCATCCTACCATCAATACAATTAAACTCAGTTTCTGATTAATAATAAGCATTGCTGTAAACTTAATTTAGACAACTTTAACGGCAATTTACTCAATATTTTGATGTTTTTGAGTCCTCAGATTACAGATATTCGAATAGTTGTACAGTATATTTGCCAAATATTGTCCAATCACAGTAATGAATACATCAATGGAAACATTAGAATATAAATATAATGTTTCATGTAGACATTTAGTATAAGCATCCTACCATAAATACAATAAACTCAATTTCTGATTAATAATAAGCATTGCTATAAACCTAATTTAGACAACTTTAAAGACGATTTACTCAATATTTTGATGTGTTTAAACCCTCAGATTACAGATATTGAAATAGTTGTACAGTATATCTGCTAAATATTGTCCAATCCTAACAATGAATACATCAATGGAAAGCTTATTTTAGACAACCAACCCTTATGACTGATTTTGTGGTCCAGGATCACATTTAAAATTGTAATATTGAAAAAAAAAAAACATATTTACTGTACTTCTGTTCAAATAAACAGCCTTTTAGTGAGCATAATGTGTATTCACAGATAAGATTTTATTTTGTCAATAAAAAAGTAAGCTGAAAATATAAAAAGCATAAAAACATGATTGTTTTTATGCTTTAATTGCACTTTTTTTTAAATTCATTTTTATTTAATGCACAAAATGTTTATATAGAAAAAATGATAGAGTAGAACACTTATTTTATTTTATTTGTTTACATTTTTTGATTTTTCTAAAAAATTTAAATAAAACAACATTAATACAAAGTAAATTATATAAAATGTAGTGTAGTTGAAGAAGGTCAAAATTAAATGTCAAAGCATTTAAGAGCTTAAAATTGCGACCCGAAATTTATCTTTGCGACCTCAAAATATATTTGGGAGCGTTTGTGTGACTACATAAAATTGTTGCCGTGCGACTGGTTTTTACTGCAAAATGTTCACTGCATGCACAGAGATTTAGGACGCGATGCATCTTTGCACCTAAAAACATGAAACGCAGAGCTCAGGAATAGTTTAAAACAGTCGTCATGTCAAATAAACGCGAATGGATTGGTTAATATCAGCTGTCAATCACTCAGTTCAGGTGACGGGGAGCTACAGCCGCAAAACTGTAACGCGCTGAAGATGAGAGAATGAAAATCACACTGACAGATTTTGTTTTAGAAACCACCTGAAATTACAAATAATGGCACATCTGATTAGTGACACACTTTTCAAAGCGTGGATAAGACTCCTAAAGGCATTCACTGTAAAATCAGTGTGACAAAAAAAATTAGAGTTTTCAGGTAACAGTGTTCGCCACCAAATCTACACATTTTAAGTACGATAAGTTCTATTTAATTCTTCATTTATTTGTCAGGATGATTTCAAATGCAATAAATCTATTAATATAAAACTTATAGTTGTAAATTGTAGTAACGGTGCACATAGTTCTTGGTGTGTGCGACTAAATTTTGGATAGTGCGACTACATTTTTAATGTTAGGAGCACCAGTGCTACCAAACAAAAGTTAATTTCGAGCCCTGCATTTAATAACATTTTCTGTTCATGAAATGCCTCATTATTATCATATATGAATAGTCAGTAATATATTTAATGTGTGCTTTGTCCGTTTCTCTGGACGCAGAATGGGTTGAACGCTCTTCATCTGGCTTCTAAAGAAGGCCACGTGGAGGTTGTGACCGAGCTTATTAAACTTGGTGCCACGGTGGACGCCGCAACAAAGGTAAAACCCACAACACCACATCACATACTACACCATGCCACTATAAAGACACCATGTGCGCTGGTCTAGAAATCTAGGCATATGAATTAAAGATGAGAAATGTGTTATTCAGCTGTGCGTGATTTCTTTTGCTGCATCAGCAAGTCTTCAAAGTCAAGATTGCCTGATGTTCAGGTTGACTTTAAGGAGATCTATTATGCAGAAATCACTTTAATAAGCGGTTTAAACACAGTTGTGTGGCAAAAGTCTGTGAATAAATCAGCTTCTAATGGTAGAAAATTATTAGTTTTATATTTTATAATCACACTTTAGAAACACTTTGATTGACATTCTCCCTTTGTAAGTGTCATCAGAGGGGTAAAACCCCGCCCATAAGTGATGATGTCTTTCTCGTTAGCATAGGACGTTAGTCTTGTTTTTGAATCTGCCACTATGCTGACACACAGGCATTAGTAGCCCCACACGCTTTTGAAAAGAGCACACTCTTATTTGAATTTAAAGTGACAGTCACCAAAATGGCACGATTAGAATCAAAGCCTAAAAGGGGCAGCTTCAAAGAGCTCTAAACATTATTTTTGGGGGGTATTTTGAGCTGGAACTTCAGATACACACTCTAGGAGTATCAAAGCTTATTTTACATCTTATTTTACTTAATAGGTCTCATTTAAGCCTCTGATCTTCAACAGAAGCATTTCAGTAGATCTTTTAGAAATGCTACCAACATAAAAGTGGATTCATCAAAGTGAATTCTTGAGGGGCGATGCGGTGGCGGAGTGTGTAGCACGTTTGCCTCACAGCAAGAAGGTCGCTGGTTCGAACCTCGGCTGGGTCAGTTGGCATTTCTGTGTAGAGTTTGCATGTTCTCCCCGTGTTCGTGTGGGTTTCCTCTGGGTGCTCCAGATTCCCCCACAAGTCCAAAGACATGTGGTACAGGTGAATTGGGTAGGCTAAATTGTCCGTAGTGTATGTGTGTGAATGAGTGTGTATGGGTGTTTCCCAGTGATGCGGCCGGAAGGGCATCCGCTGCGTAAAACATGTGCTGTTTAAGTTGGCGGTTCATTCCGCTGTGGCGACCTCTGATTAATAAAGGGACTAAGCCGAAAAGAAAATGAATGAATGAATGAATTCTTGAGATTTATGTTATGTAGTGACAGAAATAGTAAGGAAACATTGGTCTCTGATAAAAACAAACATTGGGTCTCTTCACATTGAGTTAATCTGCTCTACTCTGTTGTTTTTTTTCCAGAAAGGAAACACTGCTTTGCACATAGCATCACTCGCCGGACAGGCGGACGTCGTCAAGGAACTTGTGAATAATGGAGCCAATATCAACGCGCAGTCTCAGGTAGAGTCAGAACTTGACATAAGCGTACTGCAAGTGTGTGATGCTGTCACTGAATGCAAAGATGCTAATTAAACATATGCACTAAACTGGAACATCTCATAAAACACGTTTGAATAAAGCAAAGTTTCCATCCAACGAGTAAAAACAAACAAAATCAGCACTTTCTGATAAACTGGTTTCGTATATATATATAAAAAAATGGAATTTGCTGTGGTAGGAGAAGCCACTGTGGGTCTTTTTATGATATAAATTCCCATACACACTCATTCACATAAACACTCATACAATACAGCTAATTTTGTTTACCCAGTTCACCTATAGCACATGTTTTGGACTGTGGGGGAGACTTAAGCACCCAGAGGAAACCCACGCCAACATGAGGAGAACATGCAAACTCCACAAAGAAATTCCAACTGACCCAGCCGGGACTCGAACGAGCGACCTTCTTGCTGTGAGGCAACAGTGCTACCCACTGGGCCACATGCCGCCCACATTCATCTTCTCTATCCAATTTAAGCAAGATTCAAACCATGAAGTGCAGTAGTTCATCTGAAAAAGGAAACCATTCATAAAAATCGCTTCATGCTAATACTCACCGCAACGTGACATGCACTAGCAGCACATTGGAGTATGAACTCTGAGTGAATTTACATTCTCAAGTCTTCAGCGTGTCCTCAGATAGTTCTAATAGGATTTAGAAGTGCTGCTTTAAGTCTAACCTACTTATGTCTCCGCTTTGAGGAGAAACAGTTGGGATTTGAGAGCTGGGATGGTCTATGGGCTATAGTAGCGCATTTTTGCCCTGTCACCGAAATGACCCACAGGGAGTCCAAAATTAAACCCACACACACACACACACACACACACACACACACACACACACACACACACACACACACACACACACACACACACACACACACACACACACACACACACACACACACACACACACACACACACGTGTATGAGAGACAAGAGGCAGCCTGTGTTTTATCTCAAGAACTTATCACAAGTGCAGCCTGGTTCTGCTTTCTCACACCGCAGTGTTAAAAATAGGGACACTTGAATGAACGAGGAGGCTGATAGGAAATGTTTTTAAAAGTGGTTTGCTTGATCAGTATATTTTCACAAGGGTATTCTTTTTGCATTGTAGTATCAAAACAAACTATATAAAATACACCCTCAATTTATCAGCATTAGCTAGCTAGTCACCTTTATCGCTGACTCATTTTGGCTATGGTACACACAGTATATCTGATGATTGCAATAACGAAAAACAGAGTACTAGTTTATTTTAGAACACATTTTAACATGTTACAAGCCATTTTACATACTTCTGCAAGTTTTCCAATGTGAGAAATCTCAGCAGATTCTCTTTGGGGCTGCTAATAACTATTAATAACTATAGCTTGTGATCTAAAGGTCTGACACCACCAAATAATAATAATAAAAATAAAAAAGAACCGATGGCCTGACCCGAAAGTGTAAAAAGTGGTGGTATTTATTAACAAAAGTGTTGAAGATAATGTCCAGTACAAAGTAAATATACAGTGTCCCCGTTCCAACAATACACAGTATGTGCAAATATATAACCAAAAAATAAAAGTCTAAGTAAAATTTTAGTAATAATAATTCTTTACATTTATATAGCGCTTTTCTGGACACTCAAATCGTTTTACACATTTTTTGGGGGAATCTCCTCATCCACCAGCAGTGTGCAGCATCCACCTGGATGACATGATGGCAGCCCTATTGTGCCACACCGCACACCACACACCAGCTGATTGGTGGAGAGGAGACAGAGTGATGAAGCTAGTTATGATATGGGGATGGTTAGGAGGCCATGATGGACAGAGGCCAGTGGGCAAATTTGGCCAGGATGCCAGGGTTAAACACCTACTCTTTTTCGAAGGACATCCTGTGATTTTTAACGACCACAGATGAGTCAGGACCTCGGTTTAACGTCTCATCCGAAAGACGGAGAGTCCTCGTCAATATACTGGGGCGTTAGGAACCACACAGACAGCAGGTTGAGCGCCCACTGTTGGCCTAACTAACACCACTTTCGGCAACCTAGCTTTCCCATGTGGTCTCCTATCCAGGTATTGACTGCTTAGCTTCAGTGGGTGACCATGTGAGAGTTGCAGAGCTAGCTGCCGGCTAATTGTTTAGCCAATTGTCTTTTTTCTTACATTAAAGTGATTCACCCCAATCTTAAAATTCTGTCATCATTTGCTCACTCTTTTGTTCTCACAAACCTGTTTTGACTTTCTTTATTCTGTTGAACACAAAAGCAGATATTTTGAAAAATTACTGACTTCCATAGTGTTTGTTTTTCTTACTATGGAAGTCAGGGGTTGTTAGTTTCTAACATGCTTCAAAATATCTTTGTTTGTGTTCAACAGAAAAAGGGAAACCCATAAAGGTTTGGAACCACTTGTATGTTGTTAATAAAATGGACAAACTCAACATTAGGTTAATATTTTCAATTACATTTTAATGACACTTTTTAACCCAGTGGTTAGATTTGTCCATATTTGACCCAACCCAGCAGGCACACAACATCATAAGATGTTAATATTAGGTTAGAATTAGGTTGATGTCAGTTGACCAAAATTCAGTGACTGGCCAGTGTCTAAGAACAACGTCATTTTGACGTCCAATAATGACGTGAAATGACGTTAATATTTAGTTGATTTTAGCTTATGTTGTAAAGTGACCAAAATCCAACATCGAGACAACATCTTAAACCAACGTCAAATACTGACATTTATTTGTGAGGTATGGCAACCAAAATCCAATATTTGACAGATGTCATAGTGGTGACATCCACACAACGTCAATCTGTAACATCATTAGGACGTTGATATTTAGTTGTTTTTAGGTTGCGTTGACCAAAATCCAATGTCTGTCCAACGTTGGACACTGACGTCGGTCTGATGTTGGGTTCTGACGTCAACCCAATTTTCATTTCCACCCAAAATGCAACGTCCTCATGACGTTGGGGTACAACGTCAATCTGACATCATGTTGACGTCCTGTGGCTGCTGGGAATGTTGGATTGCAACAACCCATTTTTTGTAGAGTGTAGAACTCAAAGAATATTCCATACTGAAAAAAAATGAAGTGAGTAAAGAGGAGTAAAGAAAACCCACAATTCCTACAAGTTATACGATATATTGGCGTATGCGGCCTCAGATGGATAAATTAATCACTTTGGTCACACTTTATTTTAATGTGCAATTCTCACTATTAACAAACCATCAATTATCACTTTTACCTCAATAAACTCCTCATGTGCTGCTTATTAATAGTTATTTAGGTATAGTTAGGTTTAGATATTAGGTATGTAGAATAAAATCATGCAGGATATGTGCTTTATAAGTACAAATAAACAATATCTTAATAATCGGCAGGTAGTAAACCATGAGTTAATGGTTAGAAATGGCACTTAAGCTAAAGTAAGACAGCACAATATATCATTTCAGCATCAATACTGCAGTGTGATCCTTCACAATAGTCACACCGCAGGATTTGCAATGTTGAGTTTGTATATCATCAGTGTATCATTTGCATGTGTTTTTGAGGCATGTGACTGTATGAGGATTTAAAAGCATTCCGACATAAGAGATTGTACCGTTAGTAAATTTAATAACGATTAATTTTATTGAATTATTTTTATTTTTATTATTTAATTACTGTACCTAAATACTGTTACCCCCAGTTTCACAAACAAGGTTTAAGGCTAGTCATGGATTAAATTGCATGTTTGAGCTGTCTCAACTAAAAAAAACTTGCAGTGAGATGTCTTAAAATATGTAAGTGTCATTTTTTGTTTACAGGTGCACACCAGTAATGTATTTTTCTAAGGCTGTTTTTATAAATGTGGCTTAAATAGCCTAATTTAACTAAGGTCTAGTCCTGGCTTAAGCTAAGCCCTGTTTGTGAAACTGGGCCTTAGACTCTGAAAACAATAAAACACAGTTTATTTCAATTGTAACTTTTCTTTATTGTATTTATCTATGTGTTTAATTTGTTTATTAGGATGTATGTAGATGGACTCCCCTCCAAAATCATCCCAATCGATCTGAAATGATAGATTTAATAAATATTTCTAAATAGAGTCATCTGGTGAAATTGTATTCATATCGCAATATATACCGCAAACTAACAAAATATCTCAAAATATCTCTAATATAATATGTTAGATTTTTCTAATGTCATGCAGCCCTAAACTAAAGTGTTACCAGCACTTACCACAAAGGCCCAGTTTCACAAACAGGGCTTAGATTAAGCCAGGACTAGGCCTTAATTAAATTAGGCTATGTAAGCCAAATTTATAAAAATGGCCTTAGAAAAATACATTACTGGTGTGCACCTGGAGAAACAAAATGACACTGATGTATTTAAGACATCTCACTGCAAGTTATTTTGAGTTGAGACAGCTCAAACATGCAATTTAATCCATGACTAGCCTTAAACCTTGTTTGTGAAACCGGGAGAAAATCTTATTGAAGCCACAATAATAAACAAAAGAAATAAAGAATTGCATTAAATTGACCCAAGCGGTTTTCCAATTCAGATTCTAACCTTGTTTGACAGATCATCACTGTGGTACAATCCTGCAGATGAGGCAGTGTTGTGATCTAATTAACATTCGAGTCATGGGATGCATGTGTGTGTGCTGTACTGTATGTTTGCTCAATACATTGAAAGAGCATGTGAAGGAAATACAAGTCTAAGCGTTGTTTTTGTTTCTGCTACAGAATGGCTTCACGCCGCTCTACATGGCTGCCCAGGAAAGCCACCTGGACGTCGTCAAATTCCTCCTGGATAATGGATCCAGTCAGAGCATCGCCACAGAGGTGAGCAGAACCTTCTGTTCCCGTCCATTCATCACTTCCCTCACCGCGCCAGCCCTCTGAATCATCATCACACCTCTAGCTATGATACGCACAAACTCAGAATACCCAGTGACCTTGCTGTGCTTTTCAAGGCAGTGGGCAGACACTAGTTGCGCAGTGAGGTTATTGAATGCCTGGTGTGTGTGTGTGTGTGTGTGCATGACAGAGCAGGGTGCCAGACGTCACTGTCCTTGAGAATGTACGGGGCCCTTGTGTCTCTTAGATGGTGATTATGCACCAGAGAATACTTTCATGTTTCAAGAGCTGTTTGCATGTTAATGATCCACGTTGGAGAGAATCAAGGTCTATTTGAAATTCAGATTCGAATTATAAAAAGATGGATTTCAGCATTTTGATGTCAGCATGCTTATCATTTTAATGTTGCTCGCATTAAACATTCCGTGATTTGTTTGATATCAGAGCATATTTCAAATAAATGCAGTGTTATTATGAATTTCTTTGACATGCGGCAATAAAGACTGCTTTAATAATACATAATAGGAAAAAGAAATAATTTTGAAGTAGAAACAGTTATTTAAAATTGTAATATTTGCATTTTTTATTGTTATTAAAATCATAATATGTATTAATACAAAACACTTTTGGCGAATAGAAACGTGAGTGGAAAATAAAGAGTACTAACTAATTTATTAGAACTCATTCATTCATTCATTCATTTTCTTTTCGGCTTAGTCCCTTTATTAATCTGGGGTCGCCACAGCGGAATGAACCGCCAACTTATCCAGCATTTGTTTTACGCAGCGAATGCCCTTCCAGCTGCAACCCGTCACTGGGAAAGACCCATAGACTCTCATTCACACTCATACACTACGGACAATTTAGCTTACCCAATTCACCTGCACCGCATGTCTTCTTTTCACAGCGACCTTCTTGCTGTGAGGCGACAGCACTACCTACTGCGCCACTGCGTCGCCCCATTTTTATAGAACTATTTGTATTATTTTAAAGGCTCATGTGACCATGTCAATTGACATTTTCAAGATGTCTGATGATGCATCTTATATGTTCTCAGTGTATGATTTATTTAGATTTTGACTTATTTATTTATTTATTTTTTTTATTTGACATGGACATCACAATTACACTGGGCAACCAAATGCATTTGTTTAAGTGTTTTAGCAGACTTGCTAATTCTCAACACCTGTTCACGAAGGGCTTGACATATAATTAAAAAAACAAATAGATACATATACCAGTGTTTCCTCTAGGATTTTTTCCAGCTGTGGCGGCAGGTTTTTTGATCTACCAACTACCTTTGGCGTTATTTCAATGACAAATGTGACGCATACTTCAAGTCGAGATCAGATTTGTGTAATACGAGCATGCAGATCTTTTTGCTTGCGCTAGGATTTCCTCTGTTCGTCCACAAAACTTCTTGCACGCCCTCAAATATACACTGCTCAAGTGCAATTTAGCACGTTTACGTAGTGAATTTGTCTCCAACCTTTATTAGATTTGCAAGGAATATTTATGAACGTCTCCAATAGACCTACAGAGCGACATTAATGCGTCGTGAGGTAAAGTGAGGTAAAGCCATAGACCTTTATCTATAAATTAAGTATAATTGTGGAAACTGTTCATCCTACAACTGAAATCTATACGTCATGTTTGCTGGCCTCATGCATCACGCACCTGTCAGTCAGTCAGTCAGGATGTCACCTTAAAGGGTTAAACAAAAACGCGCAGCACAACTACGGTTACAGAAAGGCTTGCGCTGTTATAATTTACTTACCTTTTAATACGTTTTGGTGCGATTATAACCCGCTATTTTAAAAAAACGACAATGTTTTGAAGCTGTAATGTAGCTGTGGCGGAATGAATTTTGGCGTGGCGCCCCGCCATGGTAGAATGAATGTAGCGGAAACGTTGACATATACACAACATAATAATTCTTTACATAAAATTGCTGTAAGGCAAAAGCAAAGGCGGCATGATCAAACAAACTAATAGTAGACTATTTGTGCAAACACTGCTGTTTTGTTTTTTATTTACTTTTTAAGAACACTACTAAAACATTTATATGTTTTTTTAATTTTAGGCTAGGTTTGGTTTCCTTAACAGAGAAAACAGATTGACCAAAAGAGGTCTTACACTTTGGTACAAGGCAGTCACCATTAGCAGTTGCTCGTGTGACTCTGTGAGAGGATTAATGCCTACTGATTAGATAAAAAAAAAACAGCATTGGAACATGATTATTTAAAGATTTAAAAACCAATTTAAGATAATAAAATTTTATAAAATTATCAAAACTAAAAATGTTTGCATAAAACCTCACAATGATGCCATCGCATAGGCTTTAAGTCCATAATTTTAATTGCTTGTTTATATATCAAATCAATAAGCTTCAATGTATTTAAAGAGGCTTGTGACCATGAAGTAATGCAGGATGACAAGTGACAATATCATTGTGTGCATGCAATAAGCGTTAACTGTAAAATGTGTGGTCTTTAATGGGGATTTCATTAGAGAGATTTCTGTTCCCACTGAATGCTTGTGGATAAGAAAAAGGGTGTAGAAAAAAGGTGTCCAAATGCAGCTCTTTTGGGGGGGCCACTGTCCTGCACATATTAGCTCCAACATAATGAAACAAAACTGATCCTGATTCCCTCTACTGAAGTTCTTAATTACAGTAAGCCTTGTTTGTGCCTGGCTTTAAAGGGATAGTTCACCCAAAACTGAAAATTTACTCCTTAATTGGTTGAGTTGCCCTTAATTGGTTCCAAACCGTTATGAATTTCTATATTCTGCAGACTTTAAAAGTTTTGAAGAAAGCTGTAAATGATTAACTTCATTGAAAAACAAATCCTATTGAATTCTTATTCTTCTTAAATCTTTATTCTCCATGTACGAGCGGGCGCAGCCATTTGAATCTTTGTGGCTCTGGACTTCCGGTCTCATTCACTTCCATTCATTTTTAGACGTTAAAAACAGCTCGTTATGCTGCTTAATGTTGCAACCTGATGTTTTCTTATTATATTATTCCACTTTGTCTGTATAGTCATAGACACACTTGTTTGTAGAGCAAGTAGTTTGACCGTTTTCTGCCATTTATTATTCCTAGTCATTTCTCCCATAGGCGACTGAATTGGAAAATAATCACAAAAACAAGCGCACTTTTGCATAGTAGAATAAGGTCAATAGAAGTCACAAACAGGATTGTGACACGTGAAGAATGAGTCAAGAATGGCAGAATTTTCAGTTTTGGGTAAACTATCCTTTTAAGATGCATTTTGGTCAGTAAGTACTTAAGGGAGTACACATTCCCATTTACACTTGGCATTTAAATGTGTCTCTTTTGCTCTGCAGACTGCTTAGTTTTCCATCTTAGCTTAGTTTCCTTAGTTTTTAAGTTTTCCATCTTGTCTGGCTATTCAAGGATTCTTGTGTTGTGTGTTTGTAGGATGGTTTTACCCCGCTGGCCGTAGCTCTTCAGCAGGGTCATGATCAGGTGGTGTCTCTGCTCCTGGAGAATGACACCAAGGGGAAGGTGCGATTACCTGCCCTGCACATCGCTGCCCGTAAGGATGACACCAAAGCAGCGGCGCTACTCCTGCAGAATGACCACAACGCAGATATTGAATCCAAGGTACCTCCATCAATAAACAGTCAAATCTTTCCGCGAGTTTACGTTTAGAACTTGATGGTGCTTATTATTCTGATTACTGTATTTTTTCTATTAATTCAATGTAAAATTATATACGTCAAAAACAAGACTTTGTGGTGGCTAAAGTAATTCAATGGTGCACAACGGGAGATGCTCATTGTAAATTTACTTAAGGCGCTTTCCACTGTAAGGCACGGTTCGGTTCGGTTTGGTACGGTTCACTTTTGGAGGCTTTTCCACTGTGTTTCATACTTAGTACCTATTTTTCCTAGTACCAACTCTGGTGAGGTTCAAAGTTAGCTGTACCATTAACAAAACTTTGTTTACACATGGCTAATCACTGATTGGTTCATGAGAATCAGCGGCATTGAATTTGCGTCACAAGTAACAAAACCTGCTATATTTAAATCAACATAGGCTCATTCTGAAAACGTAGCCCTGGAGATTGCGAATTATGTAGCCAGAGGAAAGTATGGCTGCATTTCGTCTTTTAAACGAACGATACGGGGCAGTATGATGCCGTTCCTTTTCACGCTACCAGCTGACCGATTACCTCCATATGGACGGCTTTTCCACTGTTACTAGTTTGTCCAGTGGCTCGCCATGAAGTTGACCATGACGACAGGGTTAGAGTCCGGCGAAGAACGGTTCCAGAAAGCAGGTAAGATAAAAACAAAAGCCAAAAAATAAAATTAAGTAAATAACAGGGTGAGAATGTGGTAAAATCTGAAAACGCGGTAAAAATCTGGCTGCTGCGAGAGATTGCTTTTGAAAACACTGTTGGTTGGGTTTAGGGAAGTGGGTGGGCGCTGGTCAATTGGTGCTTTTGAAAGCACTATCAGTTGGGTTTAGGGAAGGAGGAGGAAGGGGGGATCAGTCAGTTGGTCATTCAGTCAGTGAACAGCGACCTCTGGTGGATTTATGCGAGAACAGCAGGCGCAAATGGCTCGCGATAGAAATTTGAGATCTCAAAAAGTGTACACAGCGGATTTTGGCGGATTTGCAAAAACTAAAACTGCAAACAAACGTAGCTCCTGGAACGTATTTGGTGCTCTCCAGAAATGTATATAGGGGTACGTAATCAGAATGAGTCTGGGTTGATTTAAATAGTCAGCTGCAGCCAGTGCTGTATTGTTGGATTCCACAACTATTGTACCACTACAAGAAAAAGACACCTGAAATGGCAACATTGTGGTCAGTAGAAGAGGTCCAGATGTTCCTCTCAATGGTAGCAGAGGATTGAATCCAGCGAGAGTTTGAAATAACAACCCGGATCGAAGAAAGTTTTTCAGGATGTCACGGTAGCATAGGCGGCGCACCCATAGCTACAATTCCACCCATTTCAAGCAGTACTAAATTGCAGTGGACATGCAAACCAAGCCAAGCAAAACCGAAACGAAGTGAGAAATTCGGAACCGTACTGTACGGTGCAGTGGAAACACAAGTGTCATCCTTAAAGAAAGCCAGTTAAAATGTAGACAAACAGCAGGTGCACCATCCAGTTAAGTCTTTGTGGTGTCATGTGATGTGTGGTTTGTCGCTCTCCCTCACCATGTAGCCACCGTACAGCTTGTTGCTCCCATTGTGACTTTGTGAACACTAATCAGACCATTCTCTCTCCTCCCGCTCTGGTGGTCCCTCTAGATGATGGTGAATAGAACGACAGAGGTATACATGTACAAACTCTACACACCTCACAATGTGCCCACGTCACGCTGCTGCTGTGGCTGCCGCCCCATCCCCTCCTGTCCTTGCTCAGTGCTTTTTTTTGTCTCAGTAGAATGGCGCTTTATTACTAACGGCAGTGGAGAACTAGCATGGGAAGGAAAATCTCTGATCTGCAGCTGAGAGAATTACTTGCTCAATAAAAGATTTTCTGGTAACACTGGTGAACTATGACATTTTAGCACCACTAGTGGCACCAAATGGAATTACAAGACAGTACTAACAATTTTATTGGTCTCAGAGATACAGTGGTCCTAATAACAGAGTCTAACGGTATTGGCCTGCTTATGGCACAGTTTTACCCCAAATAGAAAACATGTTTTAGACAAGTCTATATAGACAAGTATGAATGTAAATACTGGACTAGTTGGTTTATGCTGGTTTAGTTCTGGTTAGACTTTAATTTGCTACTTAAAGTATCAAGTTAATCTGTTTAATCAAGATAGTTCTGGTGATTTAACTATTAGTTCACCCTTCCTTCATGTTCATGAGACCTTCGTTCATGTTTGGAACACATATTAAGATATTTCAGACGACATCTGAAGGACGCCTGAGACATTAAGAACCAAAAACATTGTTAAAAAATCCTATGTGACTTCAGTGGTTCAACTGTAATCATACGAAGCTCCAAGAACACTTTTGTGCACCAAAAAAAAAAAAAAAAAAGAAGTAAAAATTACCTTTTTACCAAAGTCCTCTCTTCAGCCACATCAGATCTTAGGCATTCTACTATGGGCAATACAAGGTTTACTTATTGCGCTGCTTACTGTAATGACAATGCAATATATTGCCAATATTAAACACACTCTGATGACCTGGCTAGAAAGGGAAAACTTTGGAAGTCATTTACAGGTTTTTAGTGCACAATGTGTTCTTGGAGCTTCTTGCGATTACAGTTGAACCACTAAAGTCACATGTAATATTTTGACAATGTTTTTGGTTTTTGATGAGCTCTTGGATTTCATCTAAGATATCTTAATTTGTGTTATGAAGATAAATGAAGGTCTCAGGTGATTAGAAAGACATGAGAGTGAGTAGCTGAATTTTCATTTTTGGGTGACCTAATCCTTTAACTTAATAAATCGGTCTGCACACCAGCATCTAAAAGCATTTCCTGGTAAGAATTTTGTGTTATTTGAATATGTATTGTGCTTGGATTTCTTTAGACGATCAAAATACACTTCTACACCAAATATCTTGTACCAGTATAACACTATAGAGGTGAAGGTTTTATAGGGTCCGACTCCTCAGCTGCAGAGCGCTTGTCCCGTTTCATGCATGATGGTCCCCTCTTGGCAGGTGCCAGCAGAAAGAGCTACTTTTTTTTTTTTTTTTTCTTCTCTTCTCTTCTCTTCTCTTCTCTTCTCTTCTCTTCTCTTCTCTTCTCTTCTCTTCTCTTCTCTTCTCTTCTCCTTCTTCTCCACAGTCAGCATGGCTTCCAGATTTGTTCCAGCTGTCCTGCAACTTGTTAACAACTCTGATTTGCACTGCATGACTGCAACTTACAGTATTAAGTAACTGATATATGTTATTAACCACTGAAAATAATTTCTTCTCTGTTAAAACTACAATAGCCTACTGTCTATTTGAGCTGTGCGCTATATATAACTCAATATTATTTGCTTTCAAATGACAGAAAATGACATATTTAGATGCGGTGCACTATATGCATGTTTGCACATGTGACATCATGGGATCACCTCCACTAAAGCTTTATATGTGTGTTAATTCAACTTCTAGCCAAAGACTTCTGTCATAGAGGCTTTATATTGTACATCTGAGGAAGACACATCCTTTAACACTAGAACCGCCACAGGGTCAAATTTGCCCATACCTGTTTATTGAAAGTACATAACAGATTTTCAATAAAATACCCAAGTCTTCTAGTCATTGGGTCTCATTCGCGAAACACCAACAGAATGAATGTTTGTGTAAATTGTTACTAAATCTGTTTTGCTGTAATTTTCTAGATTCATGAAAGTGCTCATATTTACCAACTAACAAATTGGTCTGAAAAATTTGCTCCCTATCTGAACAAACCCTATCTCCCTAACTGAAGACATTTAATTTTTATAATCTTTTTGCACTTTTGCTTGTGAAAACACTATTGGTTAGGTTTAGGGAAGGGTTTAGGTCTGTCGTTCATTAGTGGTGATCTGTATAATAAGCCCTACTTTCTGCGTGTACAAGAAGGACGAGTATCTGAAACGTACAACAAAACGCACCCTAAGTAATGTATTTCAGATTTGCAAAAGTGTAGACAACACCCTCTATGGAATTGTCATTTGAAATATCCAGCGAAACATGCCCGTATATTACATTTCACAAAAAATAGGCTTAGACACATATTTTCATTGAGCCTGGGGTTAATTTATAAGCAGGGATTATACTAATTGTGACAAACTATTAACAAAAAAATTGTGTACAACAAACGTGCAGACAGCGCCCTCTAGTGGAATTGTCATCTGAAATATCCAGTGAAACATGCTTGTATATTACGTTTTGCAAAAATTAGGCTGAGACACGTATTTCCATTGAGCCTGGGCTTAATTTATAAACTGGGATTATACTAATTGTGAATGAGTGTGCACTCCTGACCTATTTACAAATAATTGGAACTTAAAATACACGTTTAATATTTAACTAAAGTTTTATGAAATGTCCAGAGGAGAGTTTTTGCAAAGTTTCATTTTAAGTGCAAATTTCTCCAAATTTACTCCTATATTTGCTAATATTTTATGAATGAGCCCTATGACCTTTACAACAAAATGCTTTAATAAAACCAAATTAAATATGTGATCGTTATATAAAAGTAAACCTCTATAAATAAATAAATAAATATTTATTAAATAAATAAACCTCTAAATGTTTTTATTTTGACACTGTCAGTTATAGTCACAATGGATAAAAGGGAGCAATTAATAAAATAGCCCTAGTGGCGGCTATTCTCTTGTAGTTTGCTTTTGAAAACACTATTGGCTGGGTTTAGGGAAGAGGGTGGGTGGGTCAGTTAATAGCAAGTTGAAATACGTACCACAAGCTGACCGGCTTCTCTCACAGACATGTACAAGAAGTACGTTTTTTTGCAGAAATGTACATGGCGGCCTCTGGTGGATTTAGAAAAAGGACTTGCAAATGGCACATATGAGAAAACATGGCCCAGTAACGTATCGTCAAAAATGTACAGTACACAGTAAAATGTTTTTCATATATCACGGTTCCCAAAAATGTAATCCTGGACATGTTTCTCCAATGAGCCTGGGTTAAAAACAGTCACTATATAACTACATCACTATACAGTATCACCATAACAAAGCCATATAAGCAAACTGGTGAAAATTAACAACAAAATCAAGATGACGATGACGATGGCTGCCTCTGTTTTTGTTTTTGTGTCCCATCTTTAGTCACATTCGTACAATAACTAATAATTGTGGAACAACAACACTATTTATACACACATGCACTTTTATTTATCTATTTAACAGAATACTTCGTTTACGTTTGCACATACATACAATATTGTATATAGTAACAGTGCATCCCACAGGTTTGAAATATACTTGCGGTGGTAGCCGAATTGAAACACACCATTTACCCACAGCACATAAATTGTTAACTATATGCAACAAACAAAACATAACTTAATTTTTAACAATAGTTGTATTTATTATGAAACTGTTATACACTGTTTCTTTTCAATGGGTTAAAGTAAAAAAAAGACTGTTGAAATAATAAAAAAAGAAATCTACAATTTCTCTTTTTTTTATGTTATTCAGGAGCCATGTGCACCCACTGACAGGTAAACAGCTTCTCCCTCTCTTTCAAGTTCAAAGCAAAACCTAAATGCCAAAGCATTTTAGATATGTATATAAAATAGCCTATGTAATATATTAACATCATCAAATTAATACAATATTCAGCAAATGAGAAATAAATGACAGAAAAAGGAATGAAAACAGACAATATCTCTTAAAAATTATTATAATTACAAGATTAAAACTTGTAGATTATTTAAATAAGGCGAATGCGTTGATTAACCATTACTAATGGTGTACATATATTCTGCAACCAGTTTAGACCAGTCATTTTGTCCTCTCCGAGTATAAAGTTTTTCTGAATCATTTATTAAAGAATCGTTTATTTACTTTTTCTCTCAAAAACGCATACAAGCTTTAGAAAGCGAAAGCAAAAGTTGAATCCCAGACATTTTAGGAGATTTAGAAACCCGGGCCAGACAAATCTTTAAGTCCCAAAAAGGCTGTAGATCTGAAGAGCCCATGAGACTATCTGTGGGAATGCTGACAGGTACAACACAGAACGAAACTGGTAAACGAGAGAAGATTTTCCACTACTTAATCAATCAAGGATGTTTGTTTAAATTGGGCAAATACAAAAGTGTAAAAAAAAATGTGTCACTAAATATACTTGGGTGGCCATTAATATACCTGGGCGGCCCGCCAAAGTAAAGTCTATGTGTGGGAAGCACTGAGTAATATACCTGTACATACATTTGTCAATATGTTTATTTTATTCTTGTTTTACTTCCTTTTTTTAACTACTTAAGTATCTGTGTTTTTGTCCTGTCACGGTCATTCTGTTGCACTGTGGAAACTCTAGTCACAAAAACCAATTTCTCATATGTGTAAACATACATGGTAATAAAGCTCTTTCTGATTCTGATTCAAAATATAAAAAAATAAACATTTATGTAGTCTCAACTTGCAATATTTACAGAGCTGTTTCGAAATCGACATCACAAATGTTGATTTGGCTGAGACAGTTGTTGTACCAGGTACATCATACAACATACTGTTCTCAGAATCAAAATCGGTATACTACCAACATAATACACTGGCATAATGTTGCTTCAAGCCATATCAAAACAGTCATGTGCGGATCTAGTGTTAAAATGGAAAAACCCTCCCATTTATCCCAACCACAGCCTGATACATAAACAGAGAGATTAATGTTTAACCCAAAAAGCTAAAGACCTAATCAACTAGATTGAGTTTGCATGGTGTGAGGGATCAACGAAAGGATGTGTCTTCACTCAGTGGTCATTTGTCAGCAGATTTACTGCACCACGCCTGGCCCGGTGTCGTCTTTTCTTACATAGAGGATGAGGTCAGGTCAGCTGACGAGGGGTCGAGGCGTTCATAGTTCTGTATGTGATCTTTTGACCCCTGTGCTCTATTTGTCTCTCTGTCCCATTCCAGAGCGGCTTCACCCCTCTCCATATAGCAGCTCATTACGGGAACATCAACGTTGCGACCCTGCTGCTGAACCGCGGGGCTGCCGTTGACTTCAAGGCGAGGGTAAGGACGCAAAGCTGAATGGATATAAATGGATAGGGAACTATAAGGTCAAGGCATGGTCATTCACTCTATGCAGGGCCTTCTTTAGTCCCTGAGGAAAATCATTTAATTAACTGAAATTGCTTCCTTAAGGATAGTGTTTACTTGATTTAGTAACGATTTAATTAAGTCACAATCAATTGAAATGATACGTAATTCATATATATATACAGTTATAGTCAGAATCATTAGCCCTCCTGAATTATTAGCCCACGACACCCCCCCCCCCCACCCCTATATTTTTTCCCAATTTCTTATTAATGGAAAGATTTTTGTCAACACATTTATAAACCTAATAGTTTTAATAACTAATTTCCAATATCTTATATTGTTATATCTAATATTTATTTATCTTGCCTTTTTATCTTTAATTTAGTTCTGTAGACAGTCGAAAAATGTATTGTTTAAGGGAGCTAAAAATATTTGTAACATACGGACGCTAACAACAGAGATGAGGATCCATGTGCAGTTTATTTAAAGAGATGTCGTGCAGGCAATGGTCAAAAATGGGCTAACAGTAGCATGAAGATATTCCAAAATACATGGTCGAAAAACAAGCAAAAGTTCAAGACAGGCGGCAAAGAATCAACAAGAACAATAAACAATGCAAAGGGTTAAAAACAGTGGTACAAACAAGGAAAAAACGCTTTGTAATGCTTCACTAGGAAAACAAGACTCCGCAAAGCGTGTGTGAATGTGAGCAGTGTATATAGTCTGTGTCATCAGTCTTTGATCAGCACCAACTGTGTGTGTAATCATCAGAAAATCGGAACAGATGTGTGTGTGAGGTGCATGACAGGATTTGTAGTCCATATGGTGATGGGATTGCAGTGAATGTGAATGATTCCCAGCGATCTACAAGCCTGGATTGCTGGTAATTGTGACAATATTGATGTTAAAATGTTTAAAAAATAAATAAAACAAATAAGACTTTCTCTAGAACAAAAAATATTATAGTAAATACTATGAAAAATTCTTTGCTCTGTTAAACATCATTTGGGCAACATTTAACAAAGGAGGGCTAATAATTTTATAATTTATAATAAGCATTTATTTAGACATTTTTGGCAGGCTATTATCATGGTCATGGTGATAGAAAAAGTATTTAATTTAAAGAAAAAAGCAGAATAAGCAGTTTGGAGTAGTTTTTCATTATATAAATAAACTTTCATATACAAATATATATTGTTTCATATATAGAAATGCAGCAAAGCAGTTTTGTTAAAATATAGCTATGAGAAAACATAACTCATTTGGTCATGTGATGTAACAAGCATGCTGTAAAATAATAAAGCATGAAATTATAATATCATATTAGACAAATAGCATATGGTGGAGCCCTCCAAAACTTGATCATATTCATGAATTAGTTTATTATATTTGTAATAACTAAATATGTTTACTTGACAGTTTGACACTTTTACGCTGCCATTCAAAGTTTGGGGACAGTAAGATTTAAAATGTAAAAATATATATTTTTATTATTATTATCTGTTTAATTTATTTATTCATTTTCTACATTTATACTTTTATTCAGCAAGGGCACATTAGAGTAGTTTAAAGAGACATCAAAGACATTTCTACTTTAGAAAAAATGCTGTTAATTTCCAATTATATTCATCAAATCTTAAAATACATTGTGTCATGGTTTACGCAAAAAAAAACAAACTCAAAGTGTTAAACTATTTTTGAAGAATTATGTGACGGTGACAACTGGAGTAATGGCAGATGCATATTTAGGTTTGCCATCTTGAAATAAATATTATAATATATATACATATATATTGAAATAGAAAACAGTTTTAATTTTTTTTTTGTTTATAATTTTAGATTAAATAAATGTGGCGTTTCAGAACTTTTGAACAATAGCTTGCATTTTAAACTCAACTTTAAAAAGTAGGTTTTTCTGTGATTAGAAAGAGGCAATGAGACAAAACACAAAACTAAAATTCTTCTTATTATTATCAGTGGTGGATTTAGGCATGGGCAAATCTTGGAGATCGGCCAGCGCGGCATCTTGCTGGGGCGGCACAGGGAAACGGTGAAAAAAAAGTGCCCCAGTAAAAGCTTTGAGATACGATTTACTTTATGCAAATATTAATTTAGAGTAATCCCAGAATAAACACGTTAGGGGCCATTCACATTTGCCGTATTTTGCACGTGCAAGTTTGCTACTCTACAGTATGTGCAACCAAAACAACACTGGTGAAACCAAACTGACGCATGCATGTAGAGAACCATTCCTGCGCACCTCACGTGCTGCTCCTGGTATAATTCCTGGTTGTTTACATGCACACCGATAAAATATGCACCATTTATGCAATGTAAAACCGGAGTAACAGCCTTTTATGCAGAGATGTCGGCACGCAGCGAGTGTTGCAAGTCAACGTTATATACAGTTGAAGTCAGAATTATTAGCCCCCCTTTGATTTTTCTTTTCTTTTTTTAATATTTTCCAAATGATGTTAAACAGAGTAAGGAAATTTTTACAGTATTTCTGATAACATTTTTTTCTTCTGGAGAAAGTCTTATTTGTTTTATTTTGGCTAGAATAAAAGCAGTTTTTAATTTTTTAAAAACCATTTTAAGGCAATATTATTAGCCCCTTTAAGCTATATATTTTTTGATAGTCTACAGAACAAAAAATCACTATACAATAACTTGCCTAATTACCCTAACCTGCCTAGTTAAATTAATTAACCTAGTTAAGCCTTTAAATGTCACTTTAAGCTGTATAGAAGTGTCTTGAAAAATATCTAGTAAAATCTTATTTACCGTCATCATGGCAAAGATAAAATAAATCAGTTATCAGAAATGAGTTATTAATTATGTTTAAAAATTCGTTGAAAGAATCCTCTCTCTGTTAAACAGAAATTGGGGAAAAAATAAACAGGGGGGCTAATAATTCTGACTTCAACTGTATATATTAAATAGGTTGTTATACAAGTTATATATAATATGAGTTATATAATTTATATATATATATATATATATATATATATATATATATATATATATATATATATATATATATATATATATATATATATATATATATATATATATATATATATATATATATATATATATAATATGATATGATATGATGATGATCTTATTTTGACTAAACATGGCTGTGAAGCAGAAAGGAGAGATGATGAGTCAGGGAGGTAGGACTTAACATCAATTCTCGGTCATAAGTCGGGTCTCAGACAACAGTTAATTCTATAAAACATATATTTTTTGTATTCAATCAAGATTTTGTCATAGATTGTCATAATATTCATGCAAAAGATTTCTTAAGTGATCTTGACTTATCACTCCAGTCGTGTCTACATTGTTTTCCAGTTAAACTTAGGATTGTTTTCTGTTATTTATTTAGAATAATAATTGATTAATAATAATAATAATAATAATTTTATTTATTTTTAATAAATATAAATAAAGTGTTATATTTACTGAAAGTAAATAAATATATTTATTATTGGGGGGCGTATATGGGGTAGTTCTCCCAGGGTACCATTTAAACTAGAACCGCCACTGCTTATTATTATCTTTTTTTTATCAATTCATGTCCTCTATTTTATAATGTACAGATATAATACACATAGTGGAGTGTCCCAGTGCTGTCGCATCATTTTTCAGCACGCTTGGAACACCTTTTAGCTTAGAGGACCAGTGTCCTGACATTTTATCCTACCCATCAGATTATGCTGCCAACACTGTATTTGAATGGTTCCGAGGGTTGGGGTTAGGGATTAGGTAGATTAGGGCAATATTACAGCTTCATATCACACTACTTCACGTTCAAATTTACACTGGTAGCAAAATATGATGGGTAGCATATCGCTTCATCAAAATGTGCTACCTACTTTTTGAATGGGAGGTAGGACAATCTGACAAGGTAGGACAAATCGACAGAACACCGGAAATAACTGTTGTATAGCTAATAAATTCCATAACTTAGCTGCTTCAACTCAACCCATATCAAAACTATAATATATTAATGCAAAGTTTAAACACCTGATCTAAACACTCCATACACAGATTGACCCTGTGTAGTTCTTTATCTCATTGACACATGGAATGAAATTTGATTACATACATCTAACATCCAAATCTGTGTTTTATTTGAAGAAAATGCATCTATTTGTGCGCTCAAAAATTCAATGCAACACAGTTTTAACATAAGGGACACATTGGAATGCTTCAGTCAGTTCTTTACACAGATCAAATATTGTTTTTTTTAATGCGTCATAAAAAAAAGGACATCATGGGAATTTAGTGGATGTTGTGAGCCATCACTAGAGGGGGGTGTAGCTCAGTATTACTGTGCACTTCATCTGCGCCATTGCAGATACATACAGATACAATCTCTCATGTGCAACAGCATAAAAATCCCTATGATGAAACACTTTGTACATCAAAACCCTGATATCATGCTCCTATTCCACTAGCATATTAAGAAGCAACAGAAAGCAACCTATTTATAATGCTTCATAAATACAGAGTTTTAGACTGATATAGGAATTATGAGTATTATTTTATCTATCAAAGATATTAATGGCTTCTGTTGATAAAAAAATAAATAGATGAATAAAAATATAAAATTTGTTCATTCATTTTCATGTCCTAAAAGCACATTTCATCAAAAATTGCTGTTATCCACCCTAGAGTTTTCCTTTTCCTGTGTATTGTTATTTATTTATTATTTTATTGTATTTATTTTAGTTTATTTATTTTTATTATTCTTTTCAATTTATGTTCATTTCATGTAAACCCTGGCTTGTATATAGTTGTTGCTAGCTATATATGCTGGCTTTGTTCTGCAATAAATAAATAATCACAAAAAAAATCATTTTATCATTTATCATTTACCCAACTGTCATGAACATTTTTTTGAAAGAATATTGAAAACTGACTTCCACTGTAGTCCCTAATAGTCTGTACTATTCCAACATTCTTCAAAATATCTTCTTTTGTGTTCAAACGCAACCAGGTTCATAATCACTTGAGGGAGAGTAAATGATGAGTAGTTTTTCCTTTTTGGGTGAACTATTCCATTAAATGAGTTTTAAAATATAGGCCAGGTAATCCTGACACGGTGGCTCGGTGGTTTGCACTGTCACCTCACAACAAGAAGGTCGCTGGTTCGAGTCCCGGCTGGGCCAGTTGGCATTTCTGATTGGAGTTTGCTTGTTTTCCCCGTGTTCCTCCGGGTGCTCTGGTTTCCACCACAGTCCAAAGACGTGCGCTATAGGTGAATTGAATAAACTAAATAGGACGTAGTGTATGAGTGTGTGTGTGAGAGTGTATGGGTGTTTCCTAATACTGGGTTGCAGCTGGAAGGGCATCCGCTGTGTAAAACATATGCTGGATTAGTTGGCAGTTCATTCCAATGTGGTGACCTCTGAAACAGAGCCTAAGGAAAATGAATGAATGAATGATTATGGATATTAACATGACATGCTCTCTCATGCTAGTTTTCCCTGACCAGAAAATCTGACCTTTTTAGTTGTCTTTTTTATATTCATATTATTTATATTCTATAATTAAGTAATTAATATACTAATTGACATTAGTAAATTGTAACATCATGCTGTTTTACATTGGTATAAGCATTGATCATATAATAATAGCCTTATAAAGTAGGTAAACCATCTTTCTCATGACATTATTGCAAGGTTACCAAGACAGGGCATGACTATTTAGGATGTTTACACCTGCTTAAACGTCCTTAAAGTTCAAGAAGCAAATATAGCTCAGATCACCAAACATTTGAATTAAAACAATTTTGACTATCCCAAAAAAAGTAAATTCTGTCATCATTTTCTCTTTCTCAACTTGTCACAATCTTGTTTGAGTTTCTTTTTTCGGTTGAACACAAAATATGATATATGATCGGGAAAAAACACAAATTGACCTCTATAGTATGTTTTTTAGCTCTATTTAGTACTTTGGATGTCAAGTCTCTAGTCGTTGGGTGTAATGACTTTTAATGAGTACACAAAGCACATGTTTGCTATATTTATAAAGCTTGTGTGTTTTGAGGTTGGTCTGTCTGATGTGATTTTTCTTTGTTCGATTTGATTGAATGGAACTTATTGTTCTGCTTAGCCAATCAGCATATTATACACTCATCGGCTACTTTATTAAGTACACCTTACCAGTACCAGGTTGGACCCATTTTGCCTTCAGAACTGCCTTAATCCTCAGTGGCATTGATTCAACAAGGTACTGGAAATATTCCTCAGATATTTTGTTCCATATTGACATGATAGCATCACGCAGTTGCTGCAGATTTGTCGGCTGCACATCCATGATGCGAATCTCCTGCTCCACCACATCCCAAAAGTGCTCTATTGGATTGGATCTGATGACTGTGGAGGCCATTTGAGTACAGTGAACTCACTGTCATGTTCAAGAAACCAGTCTGAAATTATTTGTGCTTTATGACATGGCGCATTATCCTGCTGGAAGTAGCCATCAGAAGATGGGTGCACTGTGGTCATAAAGGGATGAACATGGTCAGCAACAATACTCAGGTAGACTGTGGCGTTGACACGATGCCCAATTTGTACTAATGGGCCCAAGAAAATATCCCCCAAACCGTTACACCACCATCACCAGCCTGAACCGCTGATGCAAGGCAGGATGGATCCATGCTTTCATGTTGTTGACGCCAAATTCTGAACCTACAATCTGAATTTTGTAGCAGAAACCAAGACTCATCAGACCAGGCAATGCTTTTCCAAAGTAAACACGAGAGATTGTTGTGCATAAAAATTGCAGTAGGTCAGCAGTTTCTACAATACTCAGACCAGCCCATCTGGCACCAACAACCATCACCTTTCTTTCCCATTCTGATGCTTGGTTTGAACTGAAGCAGATCGTCTTGACCATGTCTACATGTCTAAATGCATTGAGTTGCTGCTATGTGATTGGCTGATTAGAAATTTGCGTTAACGAGCAGTTGGACAGGTGTGCCTAATAAAGTGACCGGTTTGTATTTATAACGTGACTGCAGGGTAAAGGAAAATAGTGCAGTAAAAGTACCTATACAGCACTAAAATGTACTCAAATAAAGTAAAAGTACACATTTTTAGAAGTACAATTTCTCAGAAAAACGACTTAATTACGTTAATTTGGTTATTTGTAATGTTACTTTGCCCAACCACTGGTATTGTATAGTAAATAGTAACCAATAATACATTTTCATTGCATGTAAACAGGCCTTTTCACTTGATTGTGTGGCTGACAATTAGTTTGGTCTCTTTTCTATTGTGGCAGAATGACATCACGCCTCTCCATGTGGCATCGAAAAGAGGAAATGCCAACATGGTCAGGCTTCTGCTGGAGAGAGGAGCCCGAATCGACGCCAGAACCAAGGTCAGTGCTGCGAGCAGTAAAAACCAAACAGACCGTCTTTTCTTTCACAGCTCTATATTTATCTCATCAGAGGAAGTGAGCACATGGTTTCCCCAAATGCCTTCATTGCACAACCCACATGCGTGCATTGTAGAGCGAAAGAAAGGCTTGGAAACTAATTGAATATCACGTTTCAGAGGGAACTAATTCAATTGGTGTTAGTGTGTGTGGGAGTTTCAGCTGCTCTCTTAGAAGCTCAAGATGCTTTTCAAGATGAACAGGGAATTTATTGGCAGGAATAATTGAGGGATACATGCCATTTGATTCTAATAAATGATAACAGCCATAGCCTTCAGGTTACATGTGTTTGGCAGTGCTGTCGTAGAAAAATTGCATGCAGATGTTGCGCTCATCTTCATTTCAAGCAGTGCAGTGTTTTCTCTCATTGAGCCTGGTGCAATGCAACTCCAGACATGACGCAAGTGTTTTTTGCTAGTTTCAGCCCAGCACAGGTGTCCTTTTTTTGTTCTGCACCATGTTATTTAAATAGAAAATGCATTTGTGCCCATGGGTGAGCTGGTCTGAAAAGGAGGTGTGTTGCTATTTTGAGGCAACTGAAGTAGACTGTAAATTTAGAGTATGTTAGTGATGCAAAATACACACATGTGCAACTTTTTACACACAAGTATGCACAGCATCTTAAATGTTTGATATTTAAAGATATTTATGTGTGCATCCCTGTGTGTGTAAAAAGTAACACGTGTGTGCGTTTTGGATCCCTAACATGCTCTAAAACCAATGGTTCTCAACCACATTACTGGTGGACCACCGTTTTGCATGTGTCCTTTTTCTGCCACACCCTTTTCAACTCTCGCAGCCTCTGCATAGTGTGCCATGATCTGATCACAACTCACTCTAAAAGGGAATGGGAGATGATTTGATTGGTTTAATGCATGATACGGCCAAAACACAATCATAACTCATTAAGACAATAGGAACAACACTTTTAGACCACAGACCCTTTTTTCCATTCTTAAAATTGCAAAAGTGGATTCGCACACACCCTAAATCAGGGGTGCTCAATCGTGTTCCTGGAGACCTACCTTCCTGCATAGTTCAGCTCCAACCCTGATCAAACACACCTGAACCAATTAATTAGGACCTGAACAGCACTTGATAATTACAGGCAGGTGTGTTTGATATGGGTTGCAACAGAAATCTGCAGGAAGGTAGATCTCCAGGAACAGGATTGAGTACCCCTGCCCTAAATGGACCTGCACCGTGCGCTTTACACTGTGCACTTAGATCGTTAATATAGATCCCATTGTGTGTTTGTTTAATATATTGGGATATGTATGTAGTAGTCAGATGGAATGGAATAATACTAATAATGGAGGACGTTTTGTGTATAATGTGTGTTTGTTTTCTAATCTCCAGGATGGCCTGACACCTTTACACTGTGGAGCGAGGAGCGGTCATGAGCAAGTGGTTGAGATGTTGCTAGATCGCGGAGCACCCATCCTTTCAAAAACAAAGGTTAGAACTGATGTTTCGCCTTTCAAAGGAGAGATTACTCTAATATGCGTATTCTGTCACTGAATACGCCATAGGTTTTTTGGGCTATTATAGAAAGGGCGTCTGCCAATTTTAAACTGTTAAAGTTGGTCTGTGAGCAAGTTTATGTCCTTCTGTCAACATAGCTCTGAACATGAATATTTATATTTGTAGTAGACTTAAACACAATCCAAAATGATGCTGGTTAAAGGGAAAGTTTACCTCAAAAGTTTTGGCATCATTTACTTATCCTCAACTTGTTGTAATCCTGTTTGAGTTTCTTTCTTCTGTTGAACACAAAGGAAGATATTTTGAAGAATGTTGGTGGAAAAACATACATTGACTTCCATAATATGTTCCTACTATGGATGTCGGTCACTGCTTTCTTCCGACTTTCTTCTGAACATCTTGTCTTCTGTTCAACAGAAGAAAGAAACTCAAGTTTAGAATCACCTGTGCATGAGTAAATGCTGAGGAAGTTTTCGTTTTTGGGTAATCTCTCCCTTTAATATTAATAACTATTACCTTAGTTTAAAAATATGTGGTATTGTGTTAAAGAGCCCATATTTTGCGTTATAAAAGGTCATATTCTGGTTTTGGGGGTCTCCAACAACATGCTGATATGCATGCAAGGTCAAAAAACACTTTCATTGTCTTATAATATGCATTTATTTTTACCTAATTATCCCAGCGGCTCCCATATGAATCATTCAGCGATTCATTTGTTCCCAAACCCCTCCTTAGCGCGAAGCTAATCTGCGCTGATTACCCAGTCTATTGCCGATGACCCAGTCTATTGCGATTGGTCGACTGGGTTCAGCACGAGACAGAAAGAAAATACTCTACTCTTAAACCTAACCCCAAGTCATAACAACGACACACATTCAGTATCAATCCACACAGTGGCCAAAGTTGAACTATTCTGAAATTTGACCGCGTCGCGTGTGTGTAGGAACAGCTGATGGTGGCCATAGCAAGGGCAAACAGCAGAGGATCGCCAGTTTAGAAACACATTTAAATCGTTAAAGGAAGAAGCACGCGTCATGTTTTTAACGTAGTTTTGAACACGATATGTGAACAGCCCCATACAGATTTAACCTGAGAGATACAGTACAAGCACTGATCTATAATAGATACGTGATTACAAGCCGCTCGGGGTGATTACAACTTATAGACCATTTCAATGTGACTATGTCATTGGCCTATGAACACTTCCTGCTTGTTGTTAAACTGTTTCACAACTGTAACAAGAGGCAATTCAATCATATCTTAACATAATAACAGCTATCATATCAGTATTTATCAATATGTGGACCTTTTTGGATTCTCAGAAGCTATGGAAATTAAAAATGTAAAACAGGAAATAGAATAGGACCATTGTTATTGTTCCCCTTCGGGAGGGGAACTTCAATGCTATGTGGAAAAACTTCCACTATGGGGATTTCGTCAGAATCCAATCATCTGAAAGAGTATAAAAACGGGCCAATGAAATGCCAATAAGTTGGCGGCGTCAGCATGCACAGCTGTCTTGAATGACAATCAGCCTGGCATAAAAGGCTAGCATGTGCTCAGCAACGACATCCTTTTCGCTTTCAGAGCCTTTCACGAGCTTCTGAGAGAGTCTATGAGGGTATCTCCAACCTGTGTCTACAGAGGGAGATCGAGAAGCAGCTTCTCCCGGTCCAGAGCGCGTATACGCAGTGGCAGATGGTCGAGCTGGGTTGTTCTCCCTTGCCTGGCGTCCTTTGGGTCCGGTCCTCCAAGAGCGGTATGTATATAGGAAGCAAGTTTCCTAAAAGAGCAACACGGTTGTGCAGCGCGTCTTTTTCAAGACGTCGCTCCGACCGTGCGTTTCTGGTTGCGGTGGTTTCCTGTCCCCGGATGATGGGCACGAGCACTGCGTTTCATGTCTGGGGGTCCAGCATGTTGATGCGGTGCTCGCGGGCAGTGCATGCCATCATTGTGATGTCATGTCTGCTGCGCAGTTAAGATCGCGGCTCGCTCTTGCAAAAGAGCGACCCACCCCAGTTGTCCCCCGCACTGCGGTTGGCACTCGGGCAGATCTGAGGGTTTCAGTGGGAGTAAATCCGCCGCCCTCGGGCTCGCGGACCTCTCGCTCCTCCACGCGCTCCATCCAAGCTTCAGGTGAGAGAAGCGCTCCATCCTCGGGTGGTCGCCCTCTCACTTGATGACACCGAGGATCAGATGTCCATCGCTGCATCGGAGGATGGGCTGTCATTGTCTGATGAGGATGCGAACCCGCTCGCTCCCTCCCTCCGGGGTGGAGAGCACGGTGTTGGCATCTAAAAAGCAGACATGATGGCCGTGCTTTCCCGGGCTGTTTCGGCCGTGGGTCTGGTGATGGTTTATCCCCCAGCCGCGGCCGGACCGACTAGATGGGTGTTATGTGGAGGATATAAGAAGGCAAGACCTTCTAAGCCTTCCGTCCCCCTTCTTTCCCGGAAAGTGCGCAGTAAGCTCACGCAGTCTTGGAGGGCACTTTTTTCTGCCCGATCTGCGTGCGCTTTCATCCTCACCATCCTTGGAGGGTTGGTTGTCATTGTCTGATGAGGATTCGAACCTGCTCTTTTCCTCCGGGATGATGGGCGTGGCGTCGAATCCAGAAGCAGACTTGCAGCCGTGCTTCCCAGGCTGTTTCGGCCGTGGGTCTGGAGATGGTTTATCCCCCAGCCCCGCGGACGGACCGACTAGAGGGGTGTGATGTGGAGGAGATAAAGAAGGCAAGACCTTCTAAGCCTCCACGTCCCCTTCTTCCTGGATGTGCACAGGAAGCCCACGCAGTGCGCTGCGTGCGCCTCCGCCCTCACCATGCATGCTACGGCCACCTACCAGCGCTCCCTAGCGCAGGCGCTGGCCCAGCTGCGCGGGGATGGTTCCGACCCAGGACTGAGCATGAGCTCCGCACAGCAATCGACTGAAGTCGGCTGTATGTGCCCCGGGGAAGGACGATGGTCACATTAGTGGCCCAGGAATGCCACCACGGGCTAAACCTGGTGATCTGCGTGATGCTGACAAAGTTTGCTTTCTTAGCTCACCCATATCCCAGGCTGGCCTGTTCGGCGACACCGTCAGTGAATTCGCCCAGGAATTCACGCCGGTGAGCGAGCAGTCGGAGGCGATGGGTAATACCATCTCTCGGCGGGATCGTAAAACCGCTCCTCCCCGCCGAGCCATCCACATCCACTGCTTCACGCCGAGAGCGCCCGCCTGCGGCTTTGCTCGGTCGCCCCCGCCTGCGCCTCTGGCCAAGCGGCTGCGCCGAGCATCTCGCAGGCAACCAGCGCTCCCCGCCCCAGGGCGCCGCTAAGTTCGGTAAACGAACCGCGAAGCGTCCCTGAGACGGGCCATCTGGAGAGGAGGAAATTTGCTCTTTCCCCGCTGGAGGGCGGGGCTCTTCTTCTAAACAGCGTTAAAAAACGCTATCAAAACCTCAGAGAAAGAGCATTTTTTCCCTTCCCCGGATGTGACAGCCCGAACACTGCCAGTCTGGGACGCTATGCTTTCCAGCTCGCAGGATCGGTGCACTTCGCTAGTGGCTCATGGAGCGAGAGAGAACGGTCTCCTTTCTCTCCCCCTCCCAGCCCCACCTCCGGAGTACGGGTGCGAGACAAGAGTGAAGCTCTTGCCTCCTGCTCTCCTGTGGGACCCCAGTGCTTCCCGGTTGAGCCCACCCACTCCGCGCTGCCCCACCGCTGGTACGTCAGCGATCGTGCGGACGAAGCCACTTGCGAGGGCTCTGCCTGCCTGGTTAGCGCGGGCCAGCCCATCGCAATGGCTCATCCGCGCGATCAGACTCGGCTACGCGATTCAGTTCGCGAAACGGCCTCCCAAGTTCACGGGTGTGTATTTCACCAGGGTCAGCCCTGCGTCCGCCCCTGTCTTGCGAGAGGAGATTGCTGTCCTCCTGGCGAAGGATGCAATCGAACCGGTCCCTCCAGCCGGGATGGAGAGCGGGTTTACAGCCCGCACTTCATCGTACCCAAAAAGAGCGGTGGGCTACGGCCAATCCTCGTTCTGCGCGTTTTGAACCGCTGGCTTCACAAGCTGCCGTTCAGAATGCTTACGCAGAAGCGCACCCTCCGGAGCATTCGTCCTCGGGATTGGTCTGCAGCAGTAGACCTGAAGGACGCGTACTTTCATGTCTCCATACTTCCACGCCACCGTCAGTTTCCTGCGGTTTGCGTCTGAAGTCGAGTCTGGCGGTACAAGTCCTCCCCTTTTGGCTCTCTCTGTCTCCGCGGGTTTTCACCAAGCTCGCGGAGGGTGCCCCAGCTTCGGCTTGCGGGCATCCGCATACTCAATTATCTCAAGCGACTGGCTGATTTCAGCGCGCTCGCGGGATTAATTGATTACGCACAGAGACAGGGTGTTTTGGCACTTTGACCAATTGGGGTTTCAGGTCAACCGAGAAAAGAGCAGCCTCGCCCCCGTGCAGAGCAACTCTTTTCTCGGGTTGGAGCTGGACTCGATCACCATGACGGCGCGCCTCCCCCGAGAGCGCGCCGGGCTGATGCTGGCCTGTCTGAGAGAGTTCGACAGGAATATGTGGTCCCACTGATATTATTTCAGAGGCTCCTGGAGCATATGACATCCGCAGCCGCGGTCTCGCCGCTCGGATGCTCCATATGAGACCACTTCAGCATTTGCTTCACGATCGGGTCCCTAGACGCGCATGGCACGCGAGCGCGCACCGGGTGACTGTCACTCCGCTGTGTCGCCGCGCCCTCAGCCTCTGGATGGACCCTGTGTTCTACAGGCCCGCGGGCCTCTAGAACAAGCGTCCAGGCATGTCGTCGTTTGACGGATGCTTCCAGTTCGCGCTGGGGGGCTGTGTGTTGCGGGCATGCAGCTGTGGTTCCGTGGTAGGAAGCTGGTTGCATTGGCATCTTAACTGCCTGGAGCTGTTGGCAGTGTATCTCACGCTGCACCGTTTTTTACCGGTGTTAGAAGGGAAACACGTGCTGGTCAGGACGAACAGCACGGTGGCGATGGTGTATATCAACCGCAAGGGAGATATTCGCTGTCGCCGCATGTCTCAGCTCGCTCGCCGTCTGCTCCCCCGGAGTCATACGCGGCGCAATCGCTGCATTCCATTTTTTCCCCGCCGAGCTCAACCGTGCAGCCGCTGCGCTCTCACGGCAGTTCGCCTGGGAGAATGGAGACTCCACCCCCGACTGTCCAGCTGTTATGGGTGCGTTCTGCGCACTGGCTACACAGCTGGCCCCGGGGCGTGCGTAATACGCATTTCTCCAGTGAGCCTACTCGCACAGATGCTGTGTAAAGTCAGGGAGGACGAGGAACAGGTCTATGCATTGCGCCTCTCAGGCCCAATCAAACCTGTATTCTAGCTCTCTCCTCGTGATGGCCCCTCCCTGGCATGTCCCACTGGAAGAAACTTCTTCTTTGGGGACAGGCACCGTTTGGCACCCGCGCCTAGTTCTATGGACATCACGTGTGTCCCATAGATGGAGCGCTGAGGACTTAGGTGACCTACCGTTAGGTGGTTAACACCATCACTCAGGCCTAGAGCACCCTCTATGAGGCATGCCTATGCCCTGATGTGGAGTCTATTCGCTGTGTGGTGTACTTCTCTCCGAGAAGGAAACCCCAAACATGCCAGATCAGTGTGATGCTATCCTCCTTCAGTTGGCTGGAGCCAAGGCTGTCCCCTCCGCACTGAGGGGTTGGCGTGGCGATCATCCCCGCTCTGAGGACTAACTAACTAGGTGTATTTTTACGACTCCCCGAAAAATATATCTAAACCAGAAAAGGTAAGTAAGGTAAGTAAGGGCCAGGGGACACGTTGGAGGACTGTGTCTCCAGCGATGCAGGTGCGCTCGTACTGCTGCGTGGCGCGCCCCTCACTGGAGACATGGTAAGGTTCTTTCGTTGTGGCGCTTTCCATAAATTTCCCCATAGTGGAAGTTTTTCCACATAGCATTGAAGTTCCCCTCCCGAAGGGGAACGCTCTGGTTACTAAAGTAACCCTCGTTCCCCGAGGGGGGGAACGGAAATGCTATGTTCCTTCGCCACAACGATTGTCCCTTAGCTGTTGAGTGTGAAAGCCTCTTCAGCTAGAAAAGGATGTCGTTGCTGAGCACATGCTAGCCTTTTATGCCAGGCTGATTGTCATTCAAGACAGCTGTGCACGCTGACGCCGCCAACTCATTGGCATTTCATTGGCCCGTTTTTATACTCTTTCAGATGATTGGATTCTGACGAAATCCCCATAGTGGAAGTTTTTCCACATAGCATTTCCGTTCCCCCCCTCGGGGAACGAGGGTTACTTTAGTAACCAGAGCGTTTACATCCCTCAAAATCTCTATAACACACAATTAAACACATATTTTGCATTTAATTGTGGAAGAAGAAACTGGCCCATTTGAACTGTAAAGTCCCTGTCAAAGTCTGATAAAGTCCCATAGTCTCTGCTGCTCTTTCAATAGCAAAAGGCCGGCGAATCCCGCGTTGCAGCGTTGGTTATTGTATCAAAAACCAGAAAAATGACAGGAACAAACACAGCACTAGGTTGGCTATACTGTGGTGTTGTTGTGAAAATGAACCTTTATTCCCCGCAGCCGAATCTCCATCTGTCAGTGATCGTCATCTTCGCGTCATGATCAGTCCCGTGATCCCCCGCGCCTCCGCTAGTGTCTGAAGTGAAATCGCGTTCACATTTTACCGGAAATGGAAGTACATACTTGTGATGTACCGTATCGACGTCGATGCGATCAAACAAAAGATCCGAACCCAACTCGATTCGTTTATTCGACTCAGAGTCAACTATTTCGTTAAAGAATCAATAGTTTTAAACAAGGTGCACTTTTAGATTTAAACCACAGCTGGATATTTCACTTCACTTAGAGCTGTGTTACACACTGCAAGGAAGGTCATTTTCAAAAACCCATAATAGGGGCTCTTTAATACATACAGTATAAAAGCAACATACTGTATTATCACCTCTGAAAAGTCATCCTTCGCCTTCAGGAAATTAAATTTAAATCAACCAGAGACTACACAATGTTATGGTATCTAAATTCAAAACATAGATTTTTGTATTGAGTGATGACACATTAATATTTCTGGAGTGGTTGAAAGAGGAATCAATGTATACATTAGGGTTGTCTAGACAACCCTAATGTATACATTGATTCCTCTTTGACTCCAGATAATGGAATTCAGTACGAATTGATACAGAAATTTTAAAAACGTCTGTTTCCTGCTAACATTTGAGCTGTTGAGCACATTCTTAACAGCGCTGATTTGCCATTGTTTTCACATGCTCAACAGACATGACTGTGATTGGCCGTGAAGGTCATCAGTTCACCAAACTCACCGCTGTTTACTAAGTGTAACCCCAGATAAAGGGACACTGGAGCGTTTTAAAGCCTCGATTCATCAGCGGCTCGCTCATATGTCAGCTTATAGACAAACCAGCTGATTGACGTAACTTTAAAACGCTCCAGTGTCCCTGTATCTGTGGTTACACTCAGAATACTGCAGTGAGTTCGGTGAACTGATGACCTTCATGGCCAATCACAGTCATTTCTGTTGAGCATATGAACATATGTTTAAGAGCGCGCTCAACAGCGTTCAATTGTTAGCGGGAAATGAGCGTTTTTAAAATTACTGTATCGATTGCTACCGAATGCCAGTATCGTGACAACCCTAGTATACATATCTATGGTCTCCTCACCTAAATGCCAATCCAAACTTATATCACATGCGTTCTTCTGTCGAACACAAATGGAGATATTTTGATGAGTGTTCTTGCTGCTCTTTTCCATATATATGTATGAATGAGAACATTGTGAGCTAAACAAAATGAATTTCCGAGTGCATTTTTTTAAATATTTTTTTGATGGATTTGTTTGTTTATTATTTGTTTTATGTATAAGAGCAGCCTTTTTTTTTTACTTTTTGTCACACCTTTTACAAATGATTTGATTCAGTGCAGCTTAACCGTAATAAACAGGTAAATAACAGTGTTAATTTTGCAAAATGTATCAGTTATAAAGGATTTTCAACTATTAAACAGCTTTATAGAAGATAATATTGTCATTATTAAGCGCAGACAACTTCAGCGTGGATTCAAATTACACTGCCAGTATTGCAAAGTTCATCAGCTATGAAATGAGTTAATTTCAGCTGTAAGCAGATCTACAAAAGCAATAGTATGCAGCAAAAGACAGGTCAGTGTTGATTCAGTTCAGTTCAGTGACACTGCAAAGTTAATCAATTATGGAACAAGTTCAATACTGAAGGCAACCGAGTCATTATACAGCTCAAGGAATCAGTTCAATGTTGATTCAGTTGCGTTTCAAAGTTCATCAATTATAAAACTATTTTGATTTAGCCACAAAGCAGCTCTACAGTGTCATTATCCAGCTTTTAAACCCCAACTTTTGTGTTGTTTTCTAGGAAGGGTTACATGGGTTTGGAATGACAAGATGGCGAGTAAATGACATCATTTTTGAACGACCCCCGTTCCTTTAAGTGTATGCAGATGTGACATTATCACTTTTTCTTCAGTTTTTTCCATTGCATCACCGAACACTTTCCTGGAATCTGAAAAGCGATGCAAAACATGCTCACAGACCTCTCGCCAAATTAGATAATATCCGAGCCGATTAATGTCACAATAGAGCACTTGTTTTCGTACAAATATTGACGTATAAATGGCCTCGCGCTGTTCTTTTACCCCAGATGTCCTTTTTTTTTTTTTTTTTAAAGGGGATATTATTGGTCTGAATGTTATCAGAATTCTTAGATACAGGGTTCATATGGTCCTGGAAAAGTCATGGAATTTTGACAAGGCAGAAACAAATAAACCTAAAATGAACCCTAAATTTGGAAATGTCATGAACATTTGTTTCAAAAATATTTGTGTACATAAATTTACACTACCTGACAAAAGTCTTGTCGTCGATTCCAGTTGTAAGAGCAACAAATAATAACTTGACTTCTAGTTGAACATTTGGAAAAGTGGCAGAAGGTAGATTTTTTCCTTTGAATCATCTGTTGATCTGCATCCCAATCATCACAAATACTGCAGAAGACCTACTGGAACCAGCATAGACCCAAGATTCTCACAGAAATCAGTCAAGTTTGGTGAAGGAAAAATCATGGTTTGGGGTTACGTTCAGTATGGGGCATGCGAGAGATCTGCAGAGTGGATGGCAACATCAACAGCCTGAGGTATTAAGACATTTGTGCTGCCCATTACATTACAAACCACAGGAGAGGGCAAATTCTTCAGCAGGATATAGCGCTCCTTCTCATACTTCAGCTTCCACATCTAAGTTCCTGAAACAAAGAAGGTCAAGGTGCTCCAGAATTGGCCAGCCCAGTCACCAGACATGAACATTATTGAGCATGTCTGGGGCAAGATGAAGGAGGAGGCATTGAAGATGAATCCAAAGAATCAAGAAAGCTTTCTTTGCCATTCCAGATGACTTTATTAATATTATTTGAGTCGTTGCAGAGATGTATGGATGCAGTTCTCCAAGCTCATGGGAGTCATACACAATATTCATTATTTTTCCACTGCACCATGACTTTATATTGTATACTGTACATTATTTCTGTTACGTGACAAGACTTTTGTCTAAGCGAAGTCAGACCTTACTATCCTAATTAAATAATTAAAAATCAAGGCATGGTCATATTTTATTAGGGTAAAATAAGTGTAATCTACAGGCCTTTGCCTTTCATATACAGTAAGCCACTTCTGATACCAAATGATCAACTAGAAGTCAAGTTATTATTTGCTGTAAACGTGAAAAGGTGACAAGACTTCCGTCAGGTAGTGTATTTTGATAATATTGGGTACATTTGAAATACAATTGCGCGGTTTGTCTGTTCACGTGACGTTCTCTGTGTGGGGTAAAAACAGCAACTTTCAGTTTCAGCTTCGGCTCTCTTTCACTCGCTTTCATCGTAATTCAAGCTACATTTTGAGCGTAGTTTCCAAAATCAATCTCTAACTACAGGGAAGATAATGTGGGTGCTAAAAGCTAATTTGTACTATTGAATTGAAAAACACAAGCCAACATTTCGAAAAATATTTTCAAACAGACAGCAAGATACTTTCTAAAAACTATTTTACGGATAGAAAAATAAACAAACTACATAGATTTTCACATTTTTTTTTTTATATGCTGTATGTGTCATTTGAACAAGCAGTTTTTTATTTATTTATTATGTGTACGTGGACATTTCATGAAACATTAGGTCATGAATAGGGCTTAGTGTTGTCGCGATACTGGAATTTGAGACCAGTCAGTACTAAAACTTTAAAAACGTCCATTTCCTACTAACATTTAAGCGCTGTTGAGTGCGTTCTTAAACAGCGCTGATTTGCCATTGTGTTCACGTGCTCAACAGAATTGACTGTGATTGGCCATGAAGGTCACCGAACACACCAATGTTTACTGTGTAACTACAGATACAAGGAGCGTTTAAAAATTACGAAGATCTCTTTATAAGCTAACATACAAGCCATCTACTGATGAATCGACTAATCTTTGTGGCTTTAAAATGCTTCAGTGTCCCTGTATCTGTAGTTACACTCAGTAAACAGCGGTGAGTTTGGTGAACTGATAACCATCACGGCCAATCACATTTTTTTTTTGTTGAGCATGTGAACACAATGATAAATCAGCGCTGTTTAAGAACGCGCTCAAATGTTAGCGGGAGTTGGACGTTTTTAAACTTTCAGTACCGATTGGTATCAAATTCCAGTATCGTGACAACCCTAATAGGGCCAGACATTTTTTGCTATAAATTTTTGCTATGAATTTTCTATAAAATCTACAGATTTATGTGGGAGGATTTTGGGACTATCGTAACTAAAAACTTGATATATGAAATTAAAAATCATACCTCTTTAACTTTTATTTAATGTTTACAATGCAAATCCACTTATTTGGTAAACTAAGCAAGTCTCTAATATAATAATAAATCTACTAAAGGACAGAAAATATTACTTCACATACTGTATTGTAAATAAATCAAAAAACATTTTCATCTTAGTCAGTAATATTATTGAAATTAATTTAAAAACTGAATAATTATTAAGTTACACCCATTTACAAAAGTAAATATATAGGGCCTTATCATACACCCAGGGCAATAAGGCGCAAGATGTGTTTTCAGACCAGCGGAACTGTAATTTTTCACGTTTTGCACTACATTGTTTAAATAGCAAATGCATTTGTGCCACTTTGTGGACTCATAGGCGTGCTGGTCTAAAATGGAGGTGTGTTAAGGCGCATTGTTGGCACGTTGCTATTTTGAGGAACTGAAATAAACCGTGCGATTGACCAACTGAAACCTGGTGCAAAAGTCCAACGCAGAGTGCGTTAGTTATGCGCCTATACAGGTCCAAACGCTTACACATTGCTTAATACACACAGGATGTACAGCAATACACAAATATCTTTACATATGAACAAAATTAAAGGATTAAAATGTTACAAAAAATTATTATTAATAAAATTGTTATTATTAACATAAATATAAAAACCACTGCCTCCATGCCTTCCTCATGTCGGCAGGCTTTTTTAGTTTATTCATGACAATCTGCATTTGTAAATGTTATTATTATTAGTAGTATTATTTATTGTATGCATATTTATAATTGTTTTATTAAAAACAAGTTCAGGTTTGTCCACCTGTCAGGTTTTGGAGACGTCTGCATTACCATATGGGGCATAGGAATAGGACATGTGTTTGGATATAACTAATGGATGTCTGTGCATACAACACTGTTTCCTTATCCACGAAAGTAAAGGAGTAAAGAGTGAAAGTAAAGTAAAGAGAAAGTAAAGAGGCTGAATGGAGGAGGCTCGTTCTTTATCCTCGCGCTGCAGATGGTCTGTTTAACTGTTTTCTCGCTAGTAAAGCGTTCAGTTTTTCCACTTACAAAGCCTACCATGTAAATAGCAAATGCATCATGATGCTACGCAACTGACTCTTAAAGGGAATAGGAGATGAGACTCTGATTGGTTTAATGCACATTATGCTCAAAACACACCCATAACTCATTAAAAGAATAAGCACAACCCTGTTAGACCATGCGCCGGGACGCAGATCATATTTTTCCATTCTTAAAGTAGCAAAAGTGGATTCGGACACATCCTTAATGCTTTTGCGCCTTGCGCTTTAGACTTTACGCCTAGATCGTTAAAATAGAGCGCATAGACTCAATGATGGGCTAATAATCTTCGCATGCAGATTACATATGGGCCTTGTCATGAATATTTACTTGAAAGTTTTGGAAAAGTCCTGTAATTTTAGTTGTAAAAATGTGTGTGAACCCTGTAGAGGGATGATAAACTGTTTTATATTGGATCTGTCTGTGATTCCTAAGATGCCAGAAAAATAGAGAAGTGAAAGTCGTTCAGTTATTTGATTTCTTCATATCTTAAACTGCTGTGTGTTTCAACAGAATGGCTTGTCGCCGCTGCACATGGCCACGCAGGGAGATCATCTGAACTGTGTCCAGCTCTTGATTCATCATGAGGTGCCTGTGGACGACGTCACCAACGATTACCTGACCGCCCTGCACGTCGCTGCACATTGCGGACACTACAAAGTCGCGAAGGTCCTAGTGGACAAGAGGGCCAATCCTAATGCCAAAGCACTGGTGAGTTTTATGTAGAAAAAGTAGGATCTGATTTAGATTTTATCCACTTCTGTAATATTATGTCCCTAACTGCTAACTAAGCCTAACTGCTTTAGGCCCAATTCCAATTCTCTTTTTGTACCCCTACCCCTTCCCCTTGGCTCTTGAAACAGAGTGTGAAATTTTACCCCTAAAAATGGGACAACACCCGCACAAAGACATGTGCTATAAGTGAATTGAATAAACTAAATCGGCTGAAGTGTATGAGTGTGCGTGTGAATGAGAGTGTATGGGTGTTTCTCAGAACTGGGTTGCAATGAAAGGGCATCCACTGCGTAAAACATCTGCGGGTATAGTTGACGGTTCATTCCGCTTTGGCAACCCTTGATAAATAAGGGACTAAGCTGAAGGAAAATGAATGAAGTTGTCACTGTTTTGCTGCCTCTAGTGTTCATTACAAAACTGCAAATTGTAAACATAGGTATGTTTTGGGAGTTTTGCTAATGTTTTACATCCAGTGAGCTTGAGTACCCCCCTCCCCCTAAAAAAGGTACAATTAGCTTTTAAGATTACACAGTGTTTTATCGTTTTGTGCATTATACATCTGATATTGGCAACACGGTGGCTCAGTGGTTAGCACTGTCACCACACAGCAATAAGGTTGCTGGTTCAAGTGCCGGCTGGACAAGTTAGCATTTCTGTGTGGAGCTTGCTTGTTCTCCCTATGTTGACATGGGCTTCCTCAGCGTGCTCTGGTTTCCCCCACAGTCCAAAGACATGCGTTACAGGTGAATTGAATAAACAAAATTGGCCATAGTGTATGTGTGTGAATGAGTGTGTATGGATGTTTCAGCTGGAAGGGCATCCGCTGTGTAAAATATATGCTGGATAAGTTGGCGGTTCATTGCGCTGTGGTGAACCCTGATGAATAAAGGGACTAATCGAGGGAAAATGAATGAACGAACATCTGATATTATTGTAGTCCAAAGTGTGATTGACTGACAGATGTTTTAAACAAATTAACAAATTTTAAGTTAAATTATTTACATTTTTTAAAGAAAAAAGTATTGTATAAATCTAAAAATACCCCCTAATTTTTTTCTTTGGCTTCCATATTAGATGCTATTCCCAAAATGTAATATCTGCACACTCAGAGTGGAAATTTATAACATGTAGCATGTTTTGTTTCTGCGCAGTGCCATGGCGATCCGTAAAAAGCCACTCTTGGCACTGAGCACAGCTCATACTGTCATGCTCTGAAGTAATGGTTAGAGAGCGGGCGTGTCGCGGCAGTTTATGAGGAAAAAAAAAAAAGGAAGAAAGAAAGAAAACTGTAGAAAGACAAGAAGTCTGCCAAGCATCAAGCAGCAGGAGCCACGTGTTTTCATTCGTCTGGAAACAAAGCTTTCTTAACTCTTCAGTCATCTGGTTATGATCAAAGCACAAGCAGATTTTCAGTAGTAAGCTGGAGTAAAAATACCCTTATTTTTTTTTGTAGAATGGTTTTACACCGCTTCACATCGCTTGCAAGAAGAACAGGATTAAAGTGATGGAGCTGCTGCTGAAACACGGAGCGTCCATTCAGGCTGTGACTGAGGTGAGTAGAGAAAGACAGCTTGCTTTAAAACGTTTAATAACACTGAATGTAAGAAAGTTTGCTCAGGCCTGAGATATTGGTTGTCTGTGGAAACCAGCATCGTAGCAACTGTGATAAATGGAGGGAGGTTGGTCTCACTCGCTTTTCAGGACATTATTTATTACAAAAAAAATGTGTGAAGAGCATTGACTTGAGAACTGACGGATTGCATTTCTCAGAGGTTTTAATGTCATTTGAGCAGATCTGCAAAATATGAATGCTTTTTCATCTAATTAGTATTTTTAAGCCAAGTTGGTAAGGTTTTTAAATTCCCTAAATTCCTCATGTAAATGTTTTATTTATTCTACATTTCCTTTAAAACCTGTTAGCCTTCACTCAATTTTGGGGATTTACACCTACCTAACTTTAAATAGTAACTGTTCCTGACTCCAGTAAGCTACAAACACAAACTGGGTATCATTGGAAAGAAGACACTTTCAGCTTTACTGTGGTAAAAGGGGACGGTACATGTAAAAAAATATAAAAAGTTATACATTATGAAGTTATGAGAAAAAAAAAATTTGTATTGTGTTCAATATTTGTTTTTCCATATACAAACACAGGAAAACATTAATGTAATGTCCTAAAACAAATATGACTTGAAAGCCAAGTGTCTCATGAGTTTATATTTCAAATTTGATGAAGATAGCATGCAAAATGAGATTTCTGTAAAAAGTTTTCTGAGACTATATCGGTGTCCTCCTTTCCCTCACCGTCAGAGGCACTTTCTCAAAAACAACTATCCCAAACTAAAACGTTCACAGTTGCTGAATAATTTGGTCTACATTCACAGTTTATGTATCTTTGAAAAGAAAACACTCTGGGCTTTATCCACCATCTAGAGTTTATAATGCTAAAAATGAAAAAAAGTTAGAGATGCTTAAGTAATGTTAAAAAAAATTGCACCGCACTAAACATTTTATTATTTCATAAACAAATGTGTGAAATTAGTCCTGGCGCAACACATAAAAGTAATAGGTCAAAAGCTACATATCTCCTGAGTATATGTTTTGAATTTGATGTCAAAATCATGCAAAATGAAATTTCTGGAATTATTTTTCTGAGACAATGTCTTGTGATTTTCTCCTTCTCCTTGTTTGTGGAGAGGTCTGATGACCACACATGTACTGAGGTTTCTAACACAACTGTTTTAGTCTTTTCACATACCACAAATTTTTAATTGTAAAATAATAGACAGGAACATATAGCATGAATGATTTATTTGAGCACAAAAAGTACATTGTGTGACATAAGTCCAGTGCTGTTTTTGCACATAAAAATATTTGCAGTTTATATTTCACAATATGATTTCTGCCAGTCGATATGATGTTCTCACTTTATATTATGCAACTGCATCTTTATTTCACATAACTGTGAATTAATACAACATCTGACGATTCAGCTTTAAAGCTCACAGCATCACTATTGTGATATTAGATATCAAAATACATTACAAAAGTGGACTGATAATATGTCCTTCTTTTTAGCTATGGAAAATATTTCATATATGTTACAGTGCTTCCCACAGGTTTGAAATATACTTGCGGTGGTAGCCGGATTGAAACACACCATTTACCCACATCACATAAATAGTTAACTATATGCGACAAACAAAACATAATTTGGTTTTAACAATAATTTAATTTATTATGTCATACACTGTTTCTTTTCAATGGGTTAAAGTAAAAAAAAGACTGTTGAAATAAAAAATAAATCTACAATTTCTCTTACTTTTATGCTATTCAGGAGCCATGTGCACCCACTGACAGGTCAAATCTGCTTCTCTCTTTCAAGTTCAAAGCAAAACTTGAATGCCAAAAGCATTTTAGATATGTAATATATTAACATCATCAAATTAATGAAAAAGTAATCAACAAATGAGAAATAAATGACAGAAAAAGAAATAAAACAGACAATATCTCTAAAAATGATCCTAATTACAAGATTAAAACGTGTAGATTATTTAAATAAGGCAATGCGTTGATTAACCATTACTTATGGTGTACATATATTTTGCAGCCAGTTTGGACCAGTCATTTCGTCCTCTTCGAGTATATAGTAAAGTTTTTCTGAGTCGTTTAGATTAAAATAATGAATTATTAAATGATTCTATCGTGACTGTGCGTGGGCAGTCACCTGCGAAGCCAAGCGAAAGTAGGCTTAAGTAAAAGGGTAATGCAAAAACCCATACGATTAACTTTAGAAGCTTTAGAAACTTTAATTCGCTTTAGAAAGCGAAAGCAAAAGTTGAATCCCCGATATTTTAGGAGATTTAGAAACCCAAATTTTTTAGATACCAAAAAGGCTGTCTGTGGGAGTGTGGGAGAAGAAACGGGTAAACGAGAGAAGATTTTCCACTGTAAAAAGATGTTAATAAGAGTAAAAAAAAAAAATTGTGTCACTAAATATACTTGGGCGGCCTTTAATATACCTGGGTGGCCTGCCCAAGTAAAGTCTTACTGTTAAAAGTAAAACTTACTGCTTTTGAGAAAATCCAGTCATTTTATTTCAAATTCAGATTTCAGCAATTTAGTAAATGAAACAGTAAAAGACCAAACAAATTGACACTGACTTGCCATTTTTACATATTCCCCCATTTTCAAAGGTTTATTTAAAAATAAAACATTGTCATATTGATGATCTGGTGCATGCCTTCTATTGGTGAATTGTATTTCTTCCTAATGTTTTATCTAGAATTATCCGTTACTATTTAAAACAACCTTTGTTCTCTTCTCTTTTCTGTTTTGTGTTTTTTTGTTGTTGTTTTCATTGTTGTTTTTTTCTTTTAAATTGAAAACAAAGATGTAAATATGATTGTGATGTATTATATTATCACATTTTTTGTTACATCTCAATTAAGAGATGTAAAAATTTAAATAAAATATGTTACAACAATTGCAACATCTTATAGTTCAGATTCAAAATGTGACAGTGTATCCTCCAATATTACACTTGACTTTTATTTTTTTTTTTTGCAGTTTCTTGTAATTCTTAAATGTAATTCTTAATTCTTAAAATTGTATTTGACAAATGTGACACTATAAACTTATCTTTAATCTAAAGCAGAATCTGATTTCCATAAATAACACACCGTCAACATTTTCAATCAAATCTTTACATAAAAAATTGAGTAAACCTGTTGCCTTATAATTATTCATTAAAGGGCACCTATTTTACCCCCTTTTTAAGATGTAATATTAATATTATGGCTCTTCTGAGTGTGCCAGTGTAGGTTCAGTTCAAAACACAATTCAGATTTTTTTATTATGATGTGTTAAAAAGTGTCATTTTGGGGGCGTGTACACAGTTCGCTGTTTTAGGGGTGTGTTGCTTCACATGAAAATTAGTTTCGACTTCCCGCCCAACTTAACAAGGGGGCAGAGCCAAGAGCTCCCCTCTTTGTGTATGGCAACAGACAGGCAGACAGAGAGAAGCAACATGAGTGAGAGGACCAGCATTCAGCTGTACATATACGACTCGGACACAGACCAAGCAGAGACTACAAAATCATTTGTGTCTTTGTATAGTTTTACAGCCAACTGTGTGCTAGTTTAAAGCTCAGACTTTGTAGCCTACACCGAGACTAATAACCAAGCACACTGAATTAACTTTGACTGAAGGGCATCACACACCGGATGCGCCGCAACACGGCGCGCACATGACACTTGAAAGTATCGCACACTTGCGGCACCGTGTGTGTGTCCCCTGATAGAAACTTATGTTTAGAATTCAGAAATGCATGCCGCTGTGTGGCGCAACGCTGCGTGTCGCCGAGCGGCGCTTCTGGTGTATGACCTGCTTGAGGCTATAACTAAAGGGCGTCATACACCGGATGCGCCGCTCAGAGCCACGACACGGCACACCAGACGCGCACAGTCGCATGTATATTTGTATATTTGACAAATATGACAGTATAAACGTATATTTAATCTAACGTTTTTAATTTAATTTAATCAACATTTTCAATCAAATTTTTACATAAAAAAATCAGTAAACCTTTTGCCTTAAATTCTTAATTAAAATGAACGTGTTTATTTTAAGTTCAGTCAACAAATCGCTTAAAAAGCAACAGGTTTACTTAATAAATTTTTACAGTGTATCTTCCTATTTACACTTGACTTTTTTATTTTGCAGTTTCTTGTAATTCTCAAATGTATATTTGACAATTGTGACAGTATAAACTTATCTTTAATCTAAAGCAGAGTGTGGCTTTTATATATATAGCACTTCGTCAACATTTTCAGTCAAATCTTTGCGTAAAAAAAATTTGTAAACCTGTTGCCTAAAATTATTCATTAAAATGAACGTGTTTACTTTAAGTACAGTCAACAAATCACTTTAAAAGCAACAGGTTTACTCACTTTTTTAAAGTCAACTAATCAATGTTTACATCTTCCAATTTTACACTTGCCTTTTTTTTTATTTTTGCAGTTTTTTGTAATTCTTATACGTATATTTGACAATTGTGACAGCATAAACTTATCTTTAATCTAAAGCAGAGTGTGGCTTTCATATATAGCACTCCATCAACATTTTCAATCAAATCTTTACTCAATAAAGTGAGTAAAACTGTTGCCTTAAAATTATTAATTAAAAGGAATGTGTTTACGAATCATTGACTGTATATTTGACAAATGTTACAGTATAAACTTACCTTTAATCTAAACCAGAATTTGGCTTCCATAAATAACACTCCATCAACATTTTCAATCAAAACTTTACGTAAAAAATTAGTATACCTGTTGTCTTAAAATTATTCATTAAAATGAACGTGTTTACTTTAAGTTCAGTCAACAAATCACTTTAAAAGCAACAGGTTTACTCACTTTTTTAAAGTCAACTAATCAATGTTTACATCTTCCAATGTTTACATCTTTACACTTGACTTTTTTTTATTTTTGCAGTTTTTTTGTAATTCTTATGCGTATGTTTGACAAACGTGACAGTTTAAACTTATCTTTAATCTAAAGCAGAATCTGGTGTCCATATATAGCACTCCATCAACATTTTCAATCAAATCTGATGTTTTTTATGAGGAACAATACGAGTGTGTGTGTGTGTGTGTGTGTGTTTGAAATGCGGTAATATCCAGCATTGAGTTTGCATTGCTTCAAAGCTGCATTTTTCTGCGTCTCTTGCAGTCTGGACTCACGCCGATTCATGTGGCTGCTTTTATGGGCCATGAAAACATTGTGACTCAGTTAACAAATCACGGAGCGTCTCCTAACACAATGAATGTGGTGAGTACAACCATCCCCAACCCCACCAACACCAAACAGTTTTACAGGTTTCCTTTTGATAATGCAAAAGAAAAGTAAAACAAAATCATGTTAGCCGTGTTCCTCTGTGGAACGTGCCATTGGTTTAGTCTCATATTTCATAAAGCCTTTTAGGGTAATAGCAGTCTCCATCCGTGTGCTTAAACATACGTCTGACCACAGGTTGGAGCTCCTCGGTCTACTGTAATTAGAGTACAGTCAGACTGTAATCATGCTCGACTGTTCCCCATCAGACAGACGGTGGGCCAACAGTGAGCCACTGTTACTGTAGAAACACGCTTCAGGCTTTGTTGGGGTGCAGCTCATTGAGACAGTCAAAACAAAGAGAGTTTGGGCAGAGGGGCCGGGTTTGATGAAAGGACTGTGCACACACAGGGACACACACACAAAGGCTTACTGTCCAAACACAGTAGTACCTTTTTTCAAGAAGCTTCCTCTGTGTGTGTTTTAGAGGGGAGAGACGGCGCTTCATATGGCTGCCAGGGCAGGACAGGCAAACGTGGTGAAATTCCTGGTGGAAAATGGAGCAGATGTGGACGCCAAAGCCAAGGTGAGTGAGAGATTTGTGTTGTTTGAAGAGACGAGGGCTGATACTTTTACTCAGCTTAGGGTTAAAGGATTAGAACAAAGCCTTAAACCTTAGTGTTAAAGTTGTCAACAAAGGCTTAAAGGGATAGTTCACCAAAAAATTAAAATTCTGTCATCATTTACTCACCTTTCAAACTAGTTTGAGGTTATTTTATTTTGTTCTGGTGAACACAAAAGAAGATATACTGAAGAATCTTGGAAACCTGTAACCATTGACATCCATAGTAGAAAAAACAAATAGTATGGAAGTCAATGGTTACAGGTTTCCAACATTCTTCAACATATCTTATTTTGTGTTTAACAGAACAACAATAAATCTCAAATGGTTTGGATGAAGTTAAAGGTGAGTAAAGGATGACACAACAGATTTTTGGGTGAACTATCCCTTTAAAGGGGTTGCATTATGAAGAGATGAGTTCTGATAAACAAACTGATCACTTAAAGGGATAGTTCACCAAAAAATGTCAATTCTGTCATCATTTACTCTCCTTTGAATTGTTTCAAACCAGTTTGAGTTTTTATTTGTTCTGTTAAACACAAAAAAGATATACTGAAGACTCTTGGAAACCTGTAACCATTGACATAAAAAAATCAGTGGTTACAGGTTTCCAACATTCTTCAACATATCTTCTTTTGTGTTCAACAGAACAACAATACATCTCAAATGGTTTGGAAGAAGTCAAAGGTGAGTTAATAATGACAGAATTGTAATTAATTAATTTAAACGGTAACACTTTATTTTGATGGTCCATTTGAGTAGTAGTAGACTCTCTGCTTAATATCTGTTGATACGGACATTTAACAGTCCTTCAACAGACATTTAACTGACTATAAGAAACTTTGCAAGTACATGTCAACTTACACTAACCCCAACCCCAACCTAACAATCTACTTAGAATCTACTGATAATTAGTTGCAATTTAACTTAAATTCAACAAACGGACCATCAAAATAAAGTGTGACCATTTAAACTATCCCTTAAAAGGGGGTGGAATTATTAAGAGATGAGTTCTGACACTTTTTCTCAGGTTAGGGTTAACGATTAGAACAAAGCCTTAAACCTTAGTGTTAAAGTTGTCAACAAACTGGTGACTAGTGTCTAAAAGGGATAGTTAACCAAAAAATTTAAATTCTGTCATCATTTACCCTCCTTTGGTTTGTTCCAAACCAGCTTGAGGTTATTTTTTTTTGTTCTGGTGAACACAAAAGAAGATATACTGAAGAATCTTTGAAACCTGTAACCATTGACATCCATAGTAGGAAAACAATTAGTATGGAAGTCAATGGTTTACAACATTCTTCAAAATATCTTATTTTGTGTTCAACAGAACATCATTAAATCTCTGAAACAATAAATCTTTGGAAGAAGTCAAAGTCAAACTATCTCTTTAAAGGGGTGGCAATATGCTGTCTGTTTAATGAGTTGTAATATAACTCTCATGTGTTCCAAAAACGGATTAGTGAACATTCAGTTTAAATTAAGCCAAGGTTATTAATTGTAACATGCTGTTTTTATGTGTGTGTCTTTAAATGCAAATGACTACTGTTTCCCGCCTTCACATTTTATTAAAGGGCGGTGTCTTTACAGCTTGGACCTCAATTACTCTGGAAAAAACACACAACACATCTGCATGCATTTTAAGGCTTTGCCTGGTTATACTTTTTGTAAGCACACAGAAAGTATGTGCACAGAAAGATGGCGCATTGTCTGTGCATTCAAAGTTTCTTTCGCATTCTTTCCCCTCACCTCCTCAGGCCTGCCTTGGGCAGGATAGTCAGAATGTTTTGACGTATACGTTTCCAGAAGAAAACAAACAAGCCACTTCAGGGAGTTCAGAAACAGGGCATACTGATATAGAGACTAAAGTTTTTGAGCGTGCTTGTGGAGTTTGTGTTTTGCAACTTTGCAAAACTTGTTTGTGCTCAAAAAGCAACACAGTAAAAAGAAGTAACAGTGTAAAAACACACCAGGCCCTATTTAAAATCACAGTGTTTCCTCTAGGATTTTTTCCAGCTGTGGCGGCAAGCCTTTTGATCTACCAAGTACCTTTGCTGTTATTTCAATGACAAATGTCGTGTAATACGAGCATGCAGATCTTTTTGCTTGCGCTAGTATTTCCTCTGTTCGTGCACAAAACTTTTTGCACGCCCCTAAATATACGCTGCTCAAGTGCACTTTAGCGCGTTTACGTAGTGAATTTGTCTCCAACCTTTATTAGATTTGCTAGGAATATTTATGAACGTCTCCAATAGACCTACAGAGCGGCATTAATGCGTCTTGAGGTAAAGTGTAACGGCTATAAACTCCAGCAAGATAAAGTCTTTGTTTGTTGTATGCAGAGCCATAGACCTTTATCTATAAATAAAGTATAATTATGAAAACTGTGTTCATCCTAACTGAAAGCTATATGCTGTGTTTGATGGCCTCACGCATCGCTCACCTGTCAGTCAGTCAGTCAGCCAGCATGTCACCTTAAAGGGTTAAACAAATAACGCACAGCACTACTACAGTTACGGAAAAGTTTGCGCTGTTATAATTCACTTACCTTTTAATACGTTTTGGTGCGATTATAAACCGCTATTTAAAAAAAACGATATGGCATAATGATATGGCAAGTCTAAGTTAGTGAAAAAAATTAAGTTTTATGTTTGTTAGTTTTTTTTTCTCTGAGCATACGGAGAGGAAAGGTCGCTTACAGGTGGTTTGTCAAGCCCACTCACCTGTGTGAACTCAGAATTGCATAATGTTTTGCAAGAAGTATGTGGTGCTTATAAGAAGGTGTCTGGTGCATATGGAGAGGAAAAGAGTTATCTAAAGGTGGTTGGTTTGTCTACTTACCTGTGTGGAGCACACTCAGAATTGCACAATGTTTTTCCGAGAAGCATGGGAAGCTTTTTTATAGAACGCAAAATTACCCATTATGCTTTGCTTTGTGTATGCATAAGGAGGATGCTCCGAACTTCCGGTCGGCAGCTTGATGCATATAAAGAGTCAGATTTGGACAACTTTGAAACTATATTGTACTGCTTTTAACAAATTTGAACTAATGCTGCTGTCGATCAGCGCCACCTTCTAGATTGATTATTTAAAAATGCAATCTAATGGGAATGGAAAGCAACTATTGCGAGTCATTTTAGAGTCAGAATCTTGCATCTTGCACCATGTAAACATATTGTATGTACAATTCTAAACGCAAGATTAAAGCATCCTACTGGAAGGTGCTTGTCGATATATTGCCCTCCATGCAGCAACAAAGAAAAAAATTCTAATTAGGTGGCTGGTGCATATGAAGAGGAAATTAATGTGTCAGAATATTCAGACTCAGACTCAACTTTATTATCCCGTTGAGGGAAACTAAAATTGCAGCAAGGTGCCATAACACAGGCGACGTTCCATGTACACATTAACAAAATATTACCACACAACATACAATACATCATTTTGTAGGTGCATCTCCCTCCCCCCTGGACTCATTTAATGACCTAATGGCCACCATTATAAAATAATTTCAGGTTCTATTTGTCCTCCAAATAGGAACTCTAAAACGACATCCTGATGGCAGCAGCTGAAACACAGAGTACAATGTGTGATCCGGGGTGCATAGGATACCCTGAGCTCTCTTTAAAATACAAGTATGGTAAATTACTATTGGACCAGTTTGGTTAAAACCGATGATCTTGCCTGCCACCTCCATCAGGCTACTCAACCTGTTCTTGTTTGACATACTCAGATTACCATACCAAGCTACAATGCAGAAAGATAAAAAAGAATCAATAAATTGTTCATAAAACAGTGTCATCATAGAGGTACAAACCTGAAATTATCTAAGTTTCCTCAGAAAAAACAGTCTTTGTTGGACTTTTTTTATAGACAACCTGGGTGTTAGGTTGAAATGTCAACATAGTGTCAATAACGACCCCTAGATATTCATGTGTCAACAATTTCAATGTCCAAACCTTTAATATTCCTTTGGCAACAAACCAAACGGATAACATTAGCCCACTAGCCAACATACAGTGTTCAGCATTTATAAGTACACCCCTCACAAATCAATCTTTAAATTCATATTTTAATATTACGCTATTCAATATTATAGTTGTGCATATACATTAGATTAGTCAGTACTGAAGCCAAATCTGGAGCTCATCTAACAAAATAACTTACGATAGCGGTCCATAAACTAGTACAGCCAAATGTATATGTTATAGAAAAATATTAAATACAAATTTAAAAAAGAGGAAAAATCAAGAAAAGCAAAAAAAAATGAACATTTAGTTAAAATTTTGTAGCAATATTTTGCTTGAATTTAATTGTATTATCTTTCATTTTCTCAATATGTTTGGTGACTAAAATATTATTTTCATAAATATATCTGTTTAATAAATCTGTTTTGTTTAAATGCACCAAAATACATTGCCTATATTCACTGAGAAATGGATAAAAATATTCATTTTCAAAATGGGGTGTACTCAATTATGCTGAGCACTGTAGCAACACTCTAGTTTTGTCCTATCTAGTTTAGTACATTTTACAACCTCCATAAAGGAAAACAAGAGCAAAATGTCTTATATATGTGTGTATGTGTGTGTGTTTATAGGATGATCAGACCCCGTTGCATATATCCAGTCGTCTGGGAAAACCAGACATTGTCCAGCAACTGCTGCAGCATGGGGCTTCACCCGACTTCACCACCACGTCTGGATACACGCCACTGCACCTGGCTGCACGGGACGGCCACAAAGACGTGGCATCCATCCTGCTGGACAACGGAGCCTCTCTTGGCATTACTACCAAGGTCAGTCATAAAACAAAGCTGGATGATTCATAAAGCTTTTATAGATTTGGCTGTGACTGTGAAATTAATGGCTATTTTACAAGAATGATACACTGTAAAAAAAATCCAACTTACAAATTGTTAAATTATGATTTAGGTGGACATTTTTTAAGCTCAGTGTTGAGTTTACTCATAAAAAAAACGATTTAATCTTATTTTTAGAACTGCTTTTTTTTCAATGAAAGTAAAGAAATTAGTTGAGGAGACGTAAAATTTAGATTTTTTCATTTCAGCGTTTATGTCAGGTTTCAGGAAAGGGAGGGATGAGGACTCAATCGCAGGGACAAAGACATTAGTTTATTAATTATAAAATAAAACAATAGGCAACAAAAACTACCCCGAGGGGGAAAAACATAACTAAAACACAAAAACAAACTTGACTGGGCTGGCAGGGAAGAGCAGGGCCAAGACAAGACTCGATACTGGAAAGACGACGAACTGGCACAGCACAGCAGACATGAGGAGACTATAAAGGAGAAATAATTGGCAAACAAACAGGTGAACATAATAAACTAATAATGGGTTAACAAGGAGGGTGGGACTAGACAATAGACAGGAGAGCATGTCACAAAAAAACAACACAAGCCATGTGCTCACGTAAAACAGGACTAGAACACGCAGCCAATGTGAGAACCCATTAACCGCATGTTCACAGGAAACACAACACTGATGCACGCAGCCAACATGTTAACACAGAGCCACATGCTCTACACAACACCAAGACGAGACAGAAAGCAAGACACTCACACGTGCGACGTGCATGCTCCAATCTTAGCACCAACCGAAACCAACTAGACACAAACAGACAAAACAAACACGAGAGCAAGCGAGCAAAGACACGAACGTGCGGCTCACTCGAGACCGCGCATTCACAGCAACGACAAGAGACACAGACTAAGACAGAATGAGTCCCCAACCTGAGAAAACTCGAACCAAGCACGACATACAAGACAAGACAGAACTAGTGTCTGAACTCAGCCACCAAAACAAGAATTAACAAGACAGAAGTGACAGAATCCTGACAGCTTACCATTTTCGGGTTCATGTTTAAAGTCTGCATTAAATGAAAATACGCTTAACCCGTAAAAACCATTTGTTTGCTAATAGTGAAAGACGAGAGGACGAGTCCAAAAAAAAAAAAAACCACCTCTTAGAAAATACTCTGTTTGAGTTGAAAATTCTAAAGGGAATTCCAAAACAAATTAGGAAATTCTACACAGGAGTCCATTTTAACATAGTCATCACATGGGGAAAATAAAACTTTTTTTGTGCTATGTCTTGTTTCAGACATGTACTTTGACAAAACTGAATAACAATGATATGGTTATGTTAAATTAAAATAGGTCAAACTTGGATCACACTATTAAACAGAAGATTTCTCTGATGCATCACTATTCTGACTTCAGTTTTTTGCCTTAGTTTTTTCACATTTCCACAATGAAACTTGTATGCTAGTGATATAATATTATGTTTACTGCTAATTACAAACAAAAACACTGAACAAGTATACGTATAATTGTAACCAGGGATGTGACACTGACAACAGGGATTAGGATCCAAATGCAGGTTTATTAGCAGGATGGTCAGGCAAGCAATGATCAACAGGAGCAAACAGATGTATGAGGGCAATCCAGAGTCGTAATCAAAGTAACAGGCAGGTAGATGGTCAGAAGGCTGGCAGCAGACAGGGAGAAACAGACTAACAAGGCGAGGGTCAAAAACACGGCAAAAACAAGACAAAGGAAACTCGTTGTAATGTCACTATAACAGAAAACAAGACTCGGCCTCTGGAGCGATTGTGTGTGCTGCTTATGTACTGTGTGTAATCAGCCCTTGACAATCCTCCGGTGGTGTGTGTGCAATCAGTCAGGATGAGGAACATATGTGTGTGAGCGGAGTGCATGTATGGAGATGTAGTCCATAAGGTGGCGGTTTTGTAGTCCGTAAGTGATAGTGTATGTTTACCAGCGATCTATGGAGTGAAGATCGCTGGTGATCATGACACTAATCTTGTACTAGATTTCATGGTTGAAGCAAAATACAAGCGCAGTCACTGGTTTCATTGCATATCAGACACAGTTCTATTTTCCTTTCTAAATGCTCTACAAGACACTGTTTTCAAGAGACAGTTCACTCAAAAACGAAAATGTGCAGTTTATGTTCTCACCTTCCGGCCATTTAAGATGTAGGTGACAGATGTAGGTTTTTCTAAAGTTGAATATGTGGTCCTTGTTTACTTCTCACTATCAGAGCTCAAAGTTAACACCTGTATCTCCTATACTTTGAGGTCTTATAAAGCGAAGCAATCAGTTTATGCCAGAAACTGAACATTAGTTACATTATTATCTGAAATCTACAGGCTTTTGGTGTTTTTAATGCTTTTGAATGCACTAAATGCACTTGAATCTCCAAATGCTTTTGAAATGTATGCAAAGGACAAAGCATTTTTGTGTTTAAAAGATGTCTAATAGATGTCCAAACACAGACGTCGTGGCTAAACAACAGTCCAAAAAATAGACATCAAATAGACAGGAACGAATTATTGCACACGTGAAGTGAGTCTAATGGGTCTATTTGTTGACTTTTTTGGACTATTGTTAGACGTCTATTAGATTTTCACTGTGTTTGGTGTCCTGTTTGTGTTTGGACGTCTATTAGACATCTTTTAAACACAACATTGCTTAGTGGAAGGACAGACCATTCATTTTTCTTTCTTAAATAGATTTTGATTTAATCACTTGTTAGGCAACATAATACAACATATAAAAAACAATGTTAGCAATCAGACCAATAAATGAAGCGAATGGTACGCAAGGAGGTGGCTGAAGATTCCTTCTATAAAAATGGTTCATTTTGTATTATGTCCATTTTTTTTCTATGGTTCTGTTCTGCTCGTTGATTTTTAAATGTGTTTGTTTGATCTCTCTCGTTTGCTTTCTTTATGCTTTGTGATGGGATGTTGATTTCGTTCTGTTTGGTTTAATGGAGCAAACAGCTCCCTTCTTCATCAATCTGCTGTTGAGTTTGTGATAAATTGGTAATGAATTCAATTATGAACAAATCAAGCATGTGAGCAGTGTTGTGCTGACAGCGTGTTATGTTATATGACTCAGACAGGAGGCTGTTTCAGATTATTCATTAAACTCATTATTCAGTAAAACGAGTCATTATGTAAATGTGCGTTTTGCCCTTTACGGTACTATCAACAAGCCAGAAATGTAAGAACTACAGCGAAAATGATATTCATAATTGAAAAGTGAATATGGCATGATTTTATGATTGCCGCATTGCATGAAATGTGCACAAAATAATGGCATCCAGTCATAAACACATCATTTTGTGTATGTGGTCATAGTTTGGCAAAATATAAAATAATATGAACTAGTGTCTCTCAATATTAAACAGCAGAGATGCTGCTGTTTATATATGAAGTCTATATGTTCTGTGTGTATTTGGCAGAGTTCCATCTAAACACTTTTTCTCATTATAAACATGGGGCCCTATCATACACCCAGCGCAAGAAGGCGCAAGATATGTTTGGCGCTATTTGTTGCAATTTTCAGACCAATGCAACCCTAATTTTCCCCTTTTGCACCATGTTGTTTAAATAGCAAATTCCTATGCACCACTTTGTGGACTCATGGGTGTGCCGGTCTATAAAGCAGTTGTGTTAAGGCGCGTAGTTGGTGCGTAGTTATTTATAAATAAAGTAGACTGCGCAATTGACCAGCTGAAAGCAGGTCTAAAGTCCAGCGCAGAGCGTGTTGCTTAATACACATTGCTTAATACACACAGGTACAGCAATACACAAATATCTTTACAAATGAAAAATAATTAAAGGATTAAAATACTACAAAAATATTATTTTCTACATAAATATAAAAACCACTGCCTCCATGACTTCTTCATCTTGGGGGGGCTTTTTTCAGTTTATTCATGACAATTTGAATTTGTATAATGTCATCATTATTAGCAGTATTATTTATTATATGCATATTTATATTTGTTTTAATAAAAACAAGTTTAGATTTGTTTACCTGTCGGGATTTGGAGACGTATGCGTCACTATATGGGGCATAAGAATAGGACTTGTGTTTGGATATTTTGATCACACTTTGCTATTATTTTTCATTTATTTGGTTGCTGGAAATTAGAACTGAATTTAGAAATAGTTTAGAAACAAATCTTTGCACCACACAAACAAAATTAAATATGTAGGCTAATTGATGTCTTCAGTGGAGTGTGTATAACACTGTTTCCTTATCGACGAAAGTAAAGGAGTAAAGTAAAGAATCTGAATGGAGAAGGCTCGTTCTTTATCCTTGCGCTGCAGATGGTCTGTTTAACTGTTTTCTCGCTATTGTAGTGTTCAGTTTTTCCACTTACAAAGTCGGCCATGTAAATAGCAAATGCGCCATGGCACAACGCAACTGACTCCTAAAGGGAATGGGAGATCAGCCTCTGATTAGTTTAATGCACGTTATGCTCAAAAAACACGCATAACTCATTAAGAGAATAAGCACAACCCTGTTAGACCATTGCGCCGCAGTGCAGAGCATATTTTTCCGTCCCTAAAATAGCAAAAGTGGATTCGGACATGCCCTTAATGCTTTATATGCTATATATAATAAATTATTAATTATAATAAATTGCTGTTAACTTTACCTTCAGGCCCTCCAAGATGTATGTAACCTTAAACATTTAAGAAATATATTAGCAGAAACTACTTGTCCTTGGTGATTCATAAAATTATAAATTGACAGATTTTAATTTAGTTCTACCTGTGTATGTTTTTTTTGTCTTGTTTCTTGTTATGAATTACGAAGGTTTGAGCTATATATACAGCGGGGAAAATAAATATTGAACACGTCATGTTTTTTCCTGGGAATAATATTTCTAAAGGAGCTGTTGACATGGAATTGAACCAGATTTTGGTAAAAACCCAAACAATATAAACATAAAAATAAAATTAAACCAAGAAAAATCAGAAAAATTAGTTATGAGTAATAACAATGAAATGACACAAGGAGAAAGTACTGAACTACTGAAATGTATTTAGTAATATATACGTATAAAAGGCATTTTTGGTGATGGCAGCTTAAAGACGCCTCTCACATGAATCGCTCAGCTGTGTTTTTTTCATAGACTTCAACAGTGTAAAAATTGTGATGGTTCTGTGGGTCTCGTCTATTAAATCTGAGCTTTAATTTGTATTTTCTATTGGATTCAAGTCAGGTGATTGGCTGAACCATTCGAGCAGCTTTATTTTCTTTCTCTGAAAGCATTTGAGAGTTTCCTTGGCTGTGTTTTGGATCATTGTCTTGCTGAAATGTCCACTCTGGTTTCATCTTCATCATCCCTAATGTAGATGTTGGACTGAAGCAGCTAATATTCATTTACACTGAGTAAGGGTAGAGGGTTGCTGAAGAACTACTGAGAGATTTCAGCTGCTGTCTGGGCTTTCACTGCCTGTCTACACCTCCCTTTCTTCATGTGTTCAATACTTTTTCCCTGCGTCATTTTATTTTTTCGTCAGTTTTCTTTGCATATATGGATTTCTTTGGTTGTTACCAACATCTGGTGAAAATTTAAAATCAACAGCTCCATTAGAAATATGTGACATGTTAAATACTTATTTTCTCTACTGTATATATATTAAAATGAAAGTTTTACTGTTTTAAAAGAGTCACCTCTATAAGTAAATAAATAAGTAAATAAATAAATTGTTGGTTTAACCATCACTTTAAATATTTTGGTGGGATTTTAAATCACAAATGGTATGTTAAAAAAGATGTCATTCTGTTTTGACAAGTACTCTGCTTACTAGCCAGCGAAAAATACTAATAAATAATGGAAGCTAATGCAGTGTTCAGAATGATTTGTGATCAACTCCGGCTCATCATGAAACCTCTCTGAGTTAGATTCACACAGCTAGATAGAAATCCCAACACTGATTCCCAGCAGCTCATCGCTGGCATAAATCACACTTCCTGACGCGTTTAGTATTAGCATAAATCACACAGCGGTGTTAAATTGTGGCTTGAGCGTAAATCAGCAATTCTCTGTTTACTAAATGTTTTCGAGATCAAGCGCGTTATATTTCTGTCCTGGACATTTTAGCTGAGCACATAAAAGCAGACTCTTGCAACTCTTGCACATTTAAAGAAAGAGCATCTCATCCATCACTGTAACTCACCAAACTGCCACATGCGGAGGGTTTTGCTAGCAGTGTTTGATTTGCAGTGCATGGAATACATTACAAAACACTTTTACATTACTACATGATTTTGACATCGTGTCAGTATATATATATATATTTGTGTGTGTTTGTGTGTTAATGTTTGTGTGTGTCTTTGTGTGTGTGTATAGTTACATGTTGATGTGTTTATGTGTGTGTGTGTGTGTCTTTGTGTATGCTGCTTTGTGTGTGTCTGTGTCGTTGTGTGTGTATATATTTATTTATATATATATATTGTTGTATATTATATGTATATTTTATGCGTTTGTGTGTGTGTGTGTGTGTGTGTGTGTGTGTCATTGTGTGTGTATATATTTATATATTGATGTGTTTATGTGTGTTTTTTTGTCTGTGTATACGGCTTTGTGTTTGTGTGTGTGTTAATGTTTGTGTGTTTGTGTATCTTTGTGTGTTTGTATGTCTTTGTGTCATTGTGTGTGTGTGGATGTGTGTGTGTGTGTGTGTGTATATATATATATATATATGTTGTTGTGTTTATGTGTGTGTTGTGCCTTTGTGTGTGCGGCTTTATGTGTGTTTGTGTCTGTGTATGCAGCTTTGTGTTTGAGTGTGTTATTGTTTGTGTGTGTCTTTGCGTGTGTCTTTGTGTTGTTGTGTGTGTATATATATATATATATATATATATATATATATATATATATATATATATATATATATATATATTGATGTGTTTGTGTGGGTCTTTTTGTGTGTGTGTGCCTTTGAGTGTGTCCTTTTTGTATACGGCTTTGTATTTGTGTGTGTTAATGTTTGTGTATCTTTGTGTGTTTTTGTGTTTGTGTGTGTTTGTTTGTGTGTGCGTAAGTGTTTGTGTGTGTTTGTGTCCTTGTGTATGCGGCTTTGTGTTGTTGTTTGTGTATCTTTGTGCTTGTGCTTTGTGTGTGGAAACGTGTGTGTCTGTTTGCTGCTTCAAATATTTCAAATAATTCAAATATTTCAGAATGTTATGATGTCATCATTAGAATTCCGCTCTGGCAGAAACTGCAGTTCTAAATCTGACCTTCTGTTGGTGTTTGAGGAGTTAACAGTTATCCACAACTACTTTTCCTGCTCATTGAATTGATTTTGGCCTTTCGTTTTTCATGATGGCGCTGTTCAGCAGAGCATTTCAAAAGCTTTTTGCTCGTTTTACACCTTTCTTGCGTGTTACGGAGACACAGAAGTGTGCTCCGCAAGAACTGGTGGCGGTTGAGAAACAGGCAGAGAACGAGGCCATCGACTGCACTGAGAATGACAAAAAGTGCAGGAAGAAACGGCTCAGAAGAAAGCTGAAAGAGCAAAAGTCTCTTCTGGTAAAAGTCAAACCACTGCTGACTCCTGCCAAACCTTCTGTCCTGAAGCCCAATGATGGAGACCTACCTGAGCTTCCAGGCGTCTCTGGAGATATCACTCTTCCAGCCACTCACATTCACTCGCTGCCAGAGTCTCCAGATGAGCTGTTCTCCTACCACTGCTCCTTAGTTCGTCCTCCTACCAGACGAGCTGCTCCTCCCAGTCCAGTAAAACCTCAGCTGTACTCTGCATCTCCTCCAGACATCTTGTTCCTCAACACTGAGGACGAGGAGAAAGAGTTTGAGGAGATCCAAGCCTGCAGGTCTCCCCCACCGTTGAGACCAATGATTGCTTGGGAGGGAAAGGAGGAGGAATCCTGGATGAGCAAAGTGATGGATCTCCATCAAAGCGAGGAGGACCTCAGTGAAGCTGGAGACTTGGAGTTTACCTCTCAGTTCTCCATGGTGTCTCCTGATGGTCCTTCTACAAGACGAGCAGCTCTTCTGAGTGTGTTTCCTGACACTCATGATGCCGCCGCTCTGCCCAGAGTGTGTCCTTCATCATATGACGATTTCTCCCGTCATTGCTCTCCAGTTCGTCCTCCTACAAGACGACGAGCTCTTCCGAGTGTGTTTCCTGAGGCTCATGATGCTGCCGCTCTGCCCGGAGCATGTGCCTCATCTTATGAGGAGTTCTCCCGCTGCCCTCCAGTTCGTCATCCTATCAGACGGATGGTTGCCTGGAAGGAGGAGGAGGAGGAGAAAGAGGAGGAATATTTGTCGAGTGACGAGGAGGATGAGGAGGACGTCATTGAAGCTGGAGACTTTGCCGGACAAGAGTTGACCTCTCGGTTCTCCATGGCGTCTCCAGTTATTCAGCACAAAAAGCCAAAGTTCAGAAAAGTGGCGCTGCTTCTGTCTCTGTGGGCTGAGGAGAAAGCAAAGAAAAAGGCGGAGAGGAAACTCCTGAAGGAGAAGGCGGAGAGAGACAGAGAGCAGCTGTATCATCGCTACACGAATGATCTGAAACTAAAGCATCTGTGGATTAACAAACACAACCTGATCCACAGATGATCCCTCCCCTAAATCTCCAACTCCCCCTGAACCCACTGCACACTCCTCTTGTAAATAAAACTGTGCAAATTCTGAATGATCCCTGAGTCTTCTTAACTGTTATAAGCATGGTTCATCTTATACACACATAATTATTTTTGATCTTACATAAGTAATGTAGAAATAAAGATGTGAACTGTTTTTATGGGTTGTAATAATGAAAAACATTTAAAAGCAAAACCAATTAAAATAATAAAGTGAATGACAAAATCACTAAACAAATCCATAAATTGATGTAGTTAATTTAGAATATTAATATTTAAATAATAGTAATATAATAACTACACGTGTAACTTGCAGAAAAGAGCAAAACCTGTTAAAATGAAAAAGTGAGTGGCAAATTCACAAAATTAATTTAGTTCATTCAGAATATTAATGAAACTACAATAATATTAAAATAATAATAAAATATCTATATATGTAACTTGCAGAAAAGAGCAAAAACAATTAAAATGATGAAAGTGAATGACAAAAATAATAAATGAATCTATAAATTGATGTAGTTCATTCAGAATAATAAAGTATAATAATATGTAAACAGTAATAATAACAAAATAACTACACATGTAATTTGCAGAAAAAAAGCCAAACCCATTAAAATGATGAAAGTGAATGACAAAACGACTAAATTAATCTATAAATTGATGTAGTTCATTCAGAATATTAATGAATCTACAATAATATTAAAATAATAATACATATCTACACGTGTAACTTGCAGAAATATTGTATACCAGTGGTTTGTTCTGTAGACTATCGAAAAAAAATTAGCTTAAAGGGGCTAATAATCTTGTCCTTAAAATGGCTTTTAAAAATACAAAAACTGCTTTTATTCTAGCCAAAATGAAACAAATAAGACTTTCTTCAGAAGAAAAAACATTATCAGACATACTGTGAAAATGTCCTTGCTCTGTTAAACATCATTTTGGAAATATTTAAAAAAGAAAAAAAATTCAAAAGGGGGCTAATAATTCTGACTTTAACTATGTATATAGACAGTTTGTGGGGGTTAGCTTGACCAATGTGATGAACAGAAACTTTTATTAGTGTTTTTTTTTGTATATGCTGAATATTTACCAATCAAAATAATACTAAAATCTTACAATTATGACATCCACACCGTAAAAAAAACATAGAAAAAGAATAATAATTATAATAATAATAAATCAAAAAGAGTATAGGCTACATTAATATTTGCAATAGAAGAGTTGTTTGAGTATATTCATAGTTCTGGTTGCTTTTCCTCTTGAACGTCCTTTAAGGGTTTCATCTGTCTATTTATATTTGTGTATGTAATTACCTAATTAAATTAAAAGGTTTAACATAGATATCTTATATATTTTATACAGTCTATTTATATCGACTAATATTTTATATTATTTCATATAACACGTTTTCATGATTTAACAGATTTAATAGCTCTATTAATAACATTCTTTCTATTTCATCAGCTTTGCAATAACCTGATTCCTGATAAATATGTTTGTGAATTTTATTTTGTAAGTTTGCGCGAGTGCTATATGCCAGCATGCAGCGAGATTGTGTATGTGAGTGTTAATTTGTGTGTTTATGCAAGGATCGAGTTTGTATGTGCGTGTGTTAATGTGGGAGTATATGCAAGGATCGTCGAGTTTATATGCATGTGCGTGTGTATGTGGGTGTATGCATGCATCAAGTTTATATGTATATGCGCAAGTTTCATACATGTTTTGAACATTCAATAGTATAGGTGTATATGCGAGTGATTTATAGGTGTATATGCACGTGTTGATAAGTGAAGTTTGATTTAAATCCTACACTCATAGCCATCTGTGTTTGCTTCATTGCCTTCTCTTCTGACACCGCTGGTTTCGGTGTCAGGGAGGTGGATGGTGGTGATGGTGAGGTGACAGGTTGGCTTAAACTTTTATGTTGCCTCATCTTCTGACTCTCAGTATGTTTTATCGGGTGGAACTGCTTCAAATGGTGAAACAGATTTGATGTGTTCCCGCCGCTAGTCAGCAACACTCTCCAACACACTTTGCAGAGCACCGAAACTAAGTTTATCAGAACTTAAAAAGCCGAACTACTTCCACACCACTGCATTAGTCTTTCCTTTCTTATCAACTATTTTGTCTGCATTCTTACTTGTGGAAGCTTGTTCATTCGCATCTGTATTCAGGGCACTCATTTTGTAGCTAAAACTTTCTGCGATGGACACAACTGCTGTGCTGAGCGCTGGCATCGTGTCTGTGGTGTTCGTCATCACGCTCTTTCTGATGGCTGAGCACTAAACGTCATTCAGTGACAAGTGATGCATGTATAAGATCTTATATAAATTATATATATATATATATATATATATATATATATATATATATATATATATATATATATATATATATATATATATATATATATATGTATTAGGGGTGTAACAGTTCACAAAAATCACGGTTCGATTCGATACGACACAGTTGTGTCATGGTTCGATATGTTTTCGATACAGCAAAAAAGAAAAAAGCCAGAGGATTTCTTTGATTGAAATCTTTTTAATGTTTTAAAACTAACATCATAAAAGCATGATCTCTCTTTTTTTTTTTTTTTTTTTTTTTTTTACTTTGAACAGTGATATAAAGCTCTACTTTGGGGTTTCTGCTTAGTAGAAAATAAAACAAATCCTTCTTCATACTCAAAACCAAAAAGCTGCTTATGAAAATAAATGTAATATTTTAGTAGTTAAACAAATAAAAAGAAAAGAACAATTTAGTTTTATATGGAGCTCAGTTTTAATCAATTTTTAAGTAATTTTTTATTTTCATAAAGTGTCCACCTTTTCTTCACACAGCACAGATCTGCTTGATTTGACTGTCACCTGCCCTTTCAGTGGATCTGAAAGCAGGAATTATTATCTGACTGAAATGGGCTTATGAAGGAATAATGTAACGGGGCTCTGTTACATTTAACATTTTCTTAAAACCCGAAATTTCCACTACTGATTAAGGTCTCATATGCACAGCTATAAATGTACCGATCGCCTCAGTGATTTGTTTTGCCCTGTTCGAATCTGTAGAAATTGCCTGTCTGAATGCTGCGGGGATAGTTGCATGTAGTGTGCGTGTCTAGTTTTCATCTAATTCCAGTTAGTGATTCCGGGATGTCAGTAGCTATGTTTCCATCCACCTATTTTTATGTGCATTTTGGAGATGCGCAAAAAAAACCTGTTGATGGAAACGGCATGATGCGAATAAATTTTGAAAATGCGCATAAAAAACATATGCGCATAACTGAGTAGGATAAACTTTTTATTCAATTAGAAAAGATGTGGCTAAACTACAATGGAAACACTTTTACTGCACAAATTCCAGTGTGCGCATTAAAAAAAAGGTCATGTGATTTTGTTATAAGAGATCATGTGATGATAAAAATGTGTGTAAATGGACAAACCAGCAGGCTGCACATTATAAACCATCTGAAATGTTGTTTTTGTCATTCTAAAATGCCTTACCGTTTAAATATTAATGTTATACTTTTAATGACATCTAGAATCAAGAGCGTCTGTGCTCCACGTCTGACACCTTCAAACGCCACCGCGCGTTCACTGTGTGTCAGGATTGCCTTCTGACGCGCAAGCCATTTATTAGATGAAGAACAGATTGACGCAGCTTCTCCTACTGCAGCAAATTCAGTTTTTACTGTTGATATTTGGCGCCAGATAATCAGGAAGTGATGGTTTTGTTCGCTTTGACTCGTTGGATGGAAACGCAGCTTTATTTGCAAAACTTTTATGCGATAATCCAACAACATGTGTTTTTTTTATCCACCACTCTCTTGCCATCACCCTCCTAACTTACAGAGAAAACAAAGTGCTCCCAAACGCCAGACCCGCTGTTGGTTATAGGAGGATTATATTAATGTTAGCCATTTTGCGAGCTAGTGCAGCGTGTGCCTGACAGGAGTAGTGTTTGGAGGTAGGCGGGGAAGGCAGCATGTTGCCTGTCACGTCCAGAGTCACGTCATTTGGGATGCCTTGTTGAGCGTTGTTGCACTGAAAACATTATATTCTGTACACATATTCTCTTTTATCTTTTTAGAAATTTGTCTAAATCGTTCGGTTTGTAATGCGTACCGAACCAAAAGTCTCGTACCGAACGGTTTAATGCGAATCCGCGTATCGTTACACCCTTAATATATACAGTTGCAATCAGAATTATTCAACTATTTATGAATAATTATTATTAATTCATAATAGTTTTAATAACTCATCTCTAATAACTGATTTATTTTATCTTTGTCATGATGACAGTAAATAATATTTGACTAGATATTTTTCAAGACACTTCTATACAGCTTAATGTGACATTTAAAGGCTTAACTAGGTTAATTAGGTTAACTAGGCAGGTTAGAGTAATTAGGCAAGTTATTGTATAGTAGGGGTGTAACGATACACTAAAGGCACGATTCGGTTCGGTTCACGGTTTTGGAGCCACGGTTCGGTTCGGTTTCTGTTTGCTGTGGGGTTAGGGTTGATGTCATCTTAACAGCAATGCTAAGGAACAATAGATTCACTTAATAACAAGAACAACTAAACTTTTTCTTTATTAACTTTGCCATCACATTTTAGTACAGTCAGGATACCGGAGTAAACAACAAAAATGAAATAAATACCTCCAATGTAGACTAGTCAGAAAAAAAACTATTCTCTTTAGTGCAGCCATCTTAAGAAAGTAAACTCAAATTAAATAAATAACTGCAGTGTAGACTATAGTGAAAGATAAACAGGCTTGTCCTCTCTAAGAACATATGAAATGTTTCAGTTAATTTCAGTTAAGATGAACACAGTTTCCATAATTATACTTAACTGATAAATGTCAATGGCTCTGCATACAATGACTTTATCTTGCTGGAGTCTATAGCTGCCTCACTCCACCCCAGGACGCGTTAATGTCGCAAAACGCACAAAAACGCACTAAATCGCACTTCAGCAGCGGTTATTTGAAAGCCCACATAAAGATCTGCACTTGAGCGTGTATATTTGAGGGCGTGCAAGAAGTTTGCGCAAGAACAGAGGAAATCGGCGCGCAAGCAAAGAGAATACACTGCAGTTTTGTCTGAAACTAATGTTACGGTTCTAGCTGGTTCTATTTTAGCCTCCCGTTCGCTCTCTCGCTCTCTCTCTCTCTCTCTCTGTCTCTCTCTCTCTCTCTCTATCTCTCACTCTCCGTGCCTGTCATTTCTGTATTTCCACCTTCACGACAGCTGATTGGTCAGGAGACCGATCTATCATCACTGGGCGTCGTGGCGCGGGGATATAAAAAGCCCGTCAGGAAAAGCGGAGAAGAGCGCATCTTCCTTTGATCTCGTTTTTCGTGTATTTTGTCAACATGATTATGATTTTCGTTGTTTTTGCTTAACTTTTGTTTGGGCAAAATTATTTAGCATTACTTTTGCCCACTCTGAGATATTTTGTGATTTTTGTACATTTTTATTTTGATTGATTTGTTTGTTAGTTTTTGGCTCAGCTATTGTTGGCTATTTCCCGTTACATTGAGCTATACCTCCTCAAGTTCACTCTTTTCTCAGAGTAAGTTGGATAGGGAAGATGTCTTATGACTTCCATTTTGCAAACACAGAAAATGTATTGTTAAAGACATCAGGTAAGAGGTGATCGTCATATTTGTATTTATTTCATTCTACAGTTCAGTATAGGGAAGAATGCTGTGCACGGCGCTGAAAACTGCAAAGTCAATATATTGCCTGCGCGCCTATTCTCTCTGTCCATGCACAAAACTCCTGCGTGCCCCCATATATACTCCGCTCAAGTGCGCCTTAGTGTGTTTATGTAACATGTATGTCTCCAACCTTCATTAGAAATATTTATGAATGTCTCCAATAGACCCAAGCGGCATTAATGCTCCCTGTAAAGTGAAACGGCTATAAAGTCCAGCAAGACAACCTCATCTATACATTTTAAAGTATTATAAAGCATTATCTGTTATCTATAAAGTATAATTATGGAAACTGTGTTCATCTTAACTGAAAGCGGTCGTATTTGCCAGCCTCACACGCTGCATGCACCTGTCAGTCAGTTACTGATGCGTGATGCGTAAACACACTAAATCGCAATTCAGCTGCGTGTTTTTGAAAGCGCACTTGAGCAGAGTATACACGAGGGCACGCAAGAATCCCGTGCACCCACAGAGAAAATCGGCGCGCAAGCATCAGTCTGTGCGCGGGTGAATTTTGGTGTGGCGCCCTGCCATGGAAGAATGAATGTAGCGGAAACCATGCAGTAATCGAGTGATCGCGCACTCACATGACATGACATGCACTTGGAAATAACTAACTTTAGAATATAATATTAAGAACAAAACCTCATTACTAATACAATTTAATCAAATGTGATCAAATAAATATGTGCTTAAATTTGGTTTAATTAGTTAGAGACAAGTGACGTCAACCTCAACAATGGGCAGCAGGGGGCGTGAGAGTATCGCGGTACGCCACGAGAGTTTCGCGATACGTATCGTGGTTGGTGTATCGCGATATTTCGGTTCGGTTCGAAGTATCGTTACACCCCTATTGTATAGTGATGGTTTGTTCTGTAGACTATTGAAAAAAATATATAGCTTAAAGGGGCTAATAATTTTGACCTTAAAATGGGTTTAAAAAAATTAAAAACTGCTTTAATTCTTGCCGAAATAAAACAAATAAGACTTTCTCCAGAAATACAAATATTATCAGACATACTGTGAAAATTTCCTTGTTCTGTTAAACATCATTTGGGAAATATTTAAAACAGAAAAAAAATTCAAAGGGGGTTCAATAATTCTGATTGCAATTGTATATATATAAATATATATATATATATATATATATATATATATATATATATATATATATATATATATATATATATATATATATATGCAAATTTAAATAGAAATATCGGAAATGGGTTTAAAAATCATATCACCGTTATTGAAAAAAATCTATCGCGATATATATTGATATCGAATTATTGTCCAGCCCTAATATGTATATATATATATACACACATGATAAATAGTGCTTTTTTGGTAAAGATTTGTACAATCAAATACTTTATAAAAACTTTATGCATTGCGGTTTATTTCCTTTATTTCTGATAAGTTTATATTTCCTAATACAGAATTGATGATGTTTTTCAGTTTTTGTTGATTTTTTGTTTATTGACTATATGATTTTACATACAGGCCTATACTGTTGTCTTCAATTAATAATTTTTAACAAATTTTGTACAACAACAAGAGTAACTATATACTGGGCAATTTATAAATAAAAGTATAATGCAAAAGATCCTGAATTTATCATGTGGAAAAAATGATCATGCACATGTTTTGGAGGTTGCAGTCACGCCTGTATATTTTGCTTTTAGCATAGAATAAATGTGTTACAGTTTTTCTCAGTCGCTTTGGCACATTTCTCAGATCAGAATTGACAGTCAAGTAAGTAAGTGCATTTCTCAAAACAACACGTATAAATAGCAAAACACCATGGATTACCTGCAAAAGCCAGTCAGTTTGGTATGTGTCTTTGTGTATTTGCTTGTGTGTGTGTATGTGTGTGTGTGTGTGTGTGTGTGTGTGTGTGTGTGTGTGTGTGTGTGTGTGTGTGTGTGTGTGTGTGTGTGTGTGTGTGTGTGTGTGTGTGTGTGTGTGCTTGTGTGTTAATGTTTGTGTGTTTGTGTATCTTTTTATGTGTTTGTGTGTGTGTATGTCTTTGTGTCGTTGTTTGTGTGTGTGTGTGTGTGTGTGTGTGTGTGTATATATATATGTTGTGATTATGTGTGTATGTTTGTGCCTTAGTGTGTGCGGCTTTGTGTGTGTGTGTTTGTGTCTGTGTATGCGGCTTTGTGTTTGTGTGTGTTATTGTTTGTGTGTTTGTGTATCTTTGTGTGTGTGTGTGCCTTTGTGTGTGTCTTTGTGTTGTTGTGTGTGTATATATTTATATATTGATGTGTTTGTGTGGGTCTTTTTGTGTGTTTGTGCCTTTGAGTATGTTCTTTTTGTATACGGCTTTGTGTTTGTGTGTGTTAATGTTTGTGTATCTTTGTGTGTTTGTGTGTGTTTGTTTGTGTGTGCGTAAGTGTTTGTGTGTGTTTGTGTCCTTGTGTATGCGGCTTTGTGTTGTTGTTTGTGTATCTTTGTGCTTGTGCTTTGTGTGTGTAAACGTGTGTGTCTGTTTTCTGCTTCTCTCTGAGTTCAGAATTCAAATTTTTCGGAATGTTATGATGTCATCATTAGAATTCCGCTCTGGCAGAAACTGCAGTTCTAAATCTGACCTTCTGTTGGTGTTTGAGGAGTTAACAGTTATCCACAGCTACTTTTCCTGCTCATTGAATTGATTTTGGCCTTTCGTTTTTCATGATGGCGCTGTTCAGCAGAGCATTTCAAAAGCTTTTTAGCTGTTTTACACCTTTCTTGCGTGTTACGGAGACACAGAAGTGTGCTCCGCAAGAACTGGTGGCAGTTGAGAAACAGGCAGAGAACGAGGCCATCGACTGCACTGAGAATGACAAAAAGTGCAGGAAGAAACGGCTCAGAAGAAAGCTGAAAGAGCAAAAGTCTCTTCTGGTAAAAGTCAAACCACTGCTGACTCCTGCCAAACCTTCTGTCCTGAAGCCCAATGATGGAGACCTACCTGAGCTTCCAGCCATCTCTGGAGATATCACTCTTCCAGCCACTCACATTCACTCGCTGCCAGAGTCTCCAGATGAGCAGTTCTCCTACCACTGCTCCTTAGTTCGTCCTCCTACCAGACGAGCTGCTCCTCCCAGTCCAGTAAAACCTCAGCTGTACTCTGCATCTCCTCCAGACATCTTGTTCCTCAACACTGAGGACGAGGAGAAAGAGTTTGAGGAGATCCAAGCCTGCAGGTCTCCCCCACCGTTGAGACCAATGATTGCTTGGGAGGGAAAGGAGGAGGAATCCTGGATGAGCAAAGTGATGGATCTCCATCAAAGCGAGGAGGACCTCAGTGAAGCTGGAGACTTGGAGTTTACCTCTCAGTTCTCCATGGTGTCTCCTGATGGTCCTTCTACAAGACGAGCAGCTCTTCTGAGTGTGTTTCCTGACACTCATGATGCTGCAGCTCTGCCCAGAGTGTGTCCTTCATCATATGACGATTTCTCCCGTCATTGCTCTCCAGTTCGTCCACCTACAAGACGACGAGCTCTTCCGAGTGTGTTTCCTGACGCTCATGATGCTGCCGCTCTGCCCGGAGCATGTGCTTCATCTTATGAGGAGTTCTCCCGCTGCCCTCCAGTTCGTCATCCTATCAGACGGATGGTTGCCTGGAAGGAGGAGGAGAAAGAGGAGGAATATTTGTCGAGTGATGAGGAGGATGAGGAGGACGTCATTGAAGCTGGAGACTTTGCCGGACAAGAGTTGACCTCTCGGTTCTCCATGGCGTCTCCAGTTATTCAGCGCAAAAAGCCAAAGTTCAGAAAAGTGGCTCTGCTTCTGTCTCTGTGGGCCGAGGAGAAAGCAAAGAAAAAGGCGGAGAGGAAACTCCTGAAGGAGAAGGAGGAGAGAGACAGAGAGCAGCTGTATCATCGCTACACGAATGATCTGAAACTGAAGCATCTGTGGATTAACAAACACAACCTGATCCACAGATGATCCCTCCCCTAAATCTCCAACTCCCCCTGAACCCACTGCACACTCCTCTTGTAAATAAAACTGTGCAAATTCTGAATGATCTCTGAGTCTTCTTAACTGTTATAAGCATGGTTTATCTTATACACACATAATTATTTTTGATCTTACATAAGTAATGTAGAAATAAAGATGTGAACTGTTTTTATGGGTTGTAATAATGAAAAACATTTAAAAGCAAAACCAATTAAAATAATAAAAGTGAATGACAAAATCACTAAACAAATCCATAAATTGATAGTTCATTCAGAATAATAATTAAAGTACGATAATATTTAAATAATAATTATAAAACAACTACATATGTAATTTGCAGAAAAAAGCAAAACCAATTAAAATAATTAAACGTGAAGGACAAAATGACTAAATGAATCTTTAAATTGGTGTAGTTCATTCAGAATATTAAATAAAGTACAATAATATTTTAATTATAATAATTAAATATCAACTTGTGTAACTTGCAGACAAAAGTTAAACAAATTAAAATAAAGTGAATAGAAAATGAGTAAATTAATCTATAAATTGATGTAGTTCATTCAGAATATTAATAAAACTATAATACACAGTGGCTCAGTGGTTAGCGCTGTCGCCTCACAACAAGAAGATTGCTGGTTCGAGTTCCAGCTGGGTCAGTTGGCATTTCTGTGTGGAGTTTGCATGTTCTCCCCGTGTTCGCGTGGGTTGAATACACTAAACTGGCCGTAGTGTATGTGTGTGAATGAATGTGTATGGATGTTTCCCAGTACTGGGTTGCAGCTGGAATAATACATACATTTATTTATTTTTTATTCCTTTGCAGGTTTTTACACTTTCAGTTTTGTGTATGGAAGTGTCAAATCTGCCAAACTAGGTAATATTAAAGTAACATTTTGCTGAATAATTCACACATTAAAAAAAAAAAAAAAAAACATACACTCACCAGCCACTTTATTAGGTACACGTTATTAGTACCAGGTTGGACCCCTTTTTGCCTGTGGTCATAAAAAAGTTGGACATGGTCAGCAACAATACTCAAGTAAGCTGTGGCGTTGACATGATGCTCAAATGGTACTAATGAGTCCAAAGTGTGCCAAGAAAATATCCCCCACACCATTACACCACCAGCAGCAGCCTGAACTGTTGATACAAGGTGGGATGGATCCATGCTTTTATGTTGTTGATGCCAAATTCTGACCCGACCATCCGAATGTGCAGCAGAAATCGAGACTCATCAGAGCAGGCAACGTTTTTACAATCTTTTATTGTCCAATTTTGGTGAGCCTGTGCGAATTGTAGCCTCAGTTTCCTGTTCTTAGCTGACAATGGCACCTGGTGTGGTCTTCTGCTGCTGTAGCCCATCCGCCACAAGGTTGGACGTGTTGTGTGTTCAGAGATGCTCTTCTGCAGACCTCAGTTGTAACGAGTGGTTATTTGAGTTACTGTTGCCTTTCTATCAGCTGGAACCAGTCTGGCCATTTTCCTCTGACCTCTGGCATCAACAAGGCATTTGTGACAGAAGTGCCGCTCACTGGATATTTTCTCTTTTTCAGACCGTTCTCTGTAAACCCTAGAGATGGTTGTGCGTGAAAATCCCAGTAGATCAGCAGTTTGTGAAATACTCAGACCAGCCTGTCTGGCACCAACAACCATCCCACGTTCAAAGTCACTTAAATCAGCTTTCTTTCCCATTCTGATGCGCGAGTTGAACTGCAGCAGATCGTCTTGACCATGTCTACATGCCTAAGTGCATTGAGTTGCTGCCATGTGATTGGCTGATTAGAAATTTAAGTTAACGAGCAGTTGGACAGGTGTGTACCTGCTGTAATAAAGGCGCCAGTGAGTGTATATATTCAGTGGCAAACTTTTTAACATCAGTGGGACCTTTTTATTCCTAAGCAAGTTTTTTACAGTGGTAATAGTTCTATAGCTTATGAAATTATTCTTATATATATTATTCCAATATTTAAAAAAAAAAAAAAACTTGTATGTATATTTGTGTGTGTATGCATGTGTGTGTGAGTAAGTACTGAATGTGTGCATGTAACTGTGTGTTTCTGCTTGCATCAGTGTATCCAATTTGGTATTGGTAATTTGTATTGTTTTGTCTAAAATGTAATTAATAATATATGAAAACATGGCACCTTTTTGATTATTTCATAAAAGAAAAGCTCTAAAATGACGATTTACAGTAGTTCATATTGTCATATTAGTTCAAATGAAAGTTCTAGGAGAAATTTTGGTGAAAACTACTGACCAATTCTGTAATAGACACATTTTTTGTGTTCGACACATTAGCCACTTTCACACAGTGATGCTGGTAAAATTTGATGCTCAAAACAGTGATGCTCCTAAAGTTTGCAGACGACACCACATTTATCGGCCTCATTCAGGACGGTGACAAGTCTGCTCACAGACAGGAGGTTAAGGAGCTGGCTGTCTGGTGCAGTCACAACAACCTGGAGCTGAACACGCTCAAAACAGTGGAGATGATAGTGGACTTCAGGAGAAACCCCCCTGCTCTCCCCCCACTAAGCATCATGGACAGCATTGTGGCAGCAGTGGAGTCATTCAGGTTCCTGGACACCACCATCTCTCAGGACCTGAAGTGGGACACTCACATTGACCCCATTGTCAAAAAAGCTCAACAGAGGCTGTACTTTCTTCGTCAGCTGAGGAAGTTCAACCTCCCAAAGGAGCTGCTGAAACAGTTCTACACCTCCATCATTGAATTAGTCATCTGCACATCAATAATTGTCTGGTTTAGCTCAGCTACCAAATCCGACCTCCGAAGACTACGTCGAATAGTTCGGACTGCTGAGCGAATCATTGGTACAACCCTCCCTACTCTCCAAGAACTGTACTTATCCAGAGTGAGCAGAAGGGCTGCTCACACCCAGCACACTGCCTGTTTGAACTTTTACCTTCTGCTCGACGCTACAGAGCACTGCGCACCAGAACAGCCCGACACAGAAACAGTTTCTTCCCTCAGGCAATCCATCTCATGAACACTTGATGATAATAATTGTGGAATCAACATCACTACCTGCTATACATTTTTTTTTTAATACACACATACACTTATTTAACAACACACTTTACATGCCAATTTGCACATAACAGCTGCACATATTATGTTGTATATAGTATTATACCTGTACATACACTTGTCAATTTGTATATTGCATTTACTACTTTTTAAAATATATTTATTATCTGTTTTTTAGTCCTGTCTCTGTAATTCTGTTGCACTGTAGAAGCTCTGTCACGAAAACAAATTCCTCGTATGTGTGAACATAGCTGGCAATAAAGCTCTTTCTGATTCTGATTCTGACATATACGGAAAATTGCAGGAACGAATTTACCAGAAAACAGTATTTTCAAAAAGTATGCTGTGATCTACCAAAAGCAGCGCAGAAATTTTAAACATTACTTGGTATATTTGCTTCTGGCATTGCACTTATTTGAACAAGAGAACATTCACTCTACAAATGCAAATATTTACACAACCTTTCATTGTTAATGATTTACTGTGATTTAGTCAATTCTGACTGTTTTAAAAGGCAAATTCTCATTTGTTTGGCAGAATAGACTATACTTTATTCATTCATTTTCCTTCAGCGTAGTCCCTTTATTTATTAGGGGTCGCCACAGCGGAATGGACCGCCAACTTATCCAGCATATGTTTTACACAGCGGATGCCCTCCCAGTTGCGACCCATTACTGGCCCAGCTGGGACTCGAACCAACGACCTTCTTGCTGTGAGGCGACAGTGCTAACCACTGAGCCACCATGTCGCCTGACTATACTTCAGATGTTCTTAATTTATTTATTTGCAGAATTAGAAGTATTTAAAGGTCCCGTTAAGTGCTTTGAAATATGCATTTTTATTTGATGCTTGACGTAATCTCAACCGAAACACGAAGAGAGGGTGGGACATAGTGTAGCCCCTCCCCTTTTTTAAAAACTGCCAATAGTGTTTTTTTTTATCACCGCTCTACCAGTGAGAGTGGTTGAGCTCAAGCGAATCAAATAAAAAGCAAATGAGAAGCGTCTTGAAGGGGGCGGGCCATGGCAGATACTGGAGAGCATTTGATTGGTCATGAATTGATGAGAAACTGAAGTATGAGGTGATATGAAGAAAATTGTTGATCCATTTAGGCGGACTTGTAGGATTTAAACCACAAGCTTTACATGTTTATATCAGTTTTATATCTTCTAAATGCAAATTTCGTCACTGTTTTGAAGCACACTAGCTTATAGATATCCTAAAAACTAACAATACTGATACTAACATCTAAAAAACCTTTCATTTCATGAAACCTTTTTAGATATTTCTGAAGTCCTACCCAAAACTTCAATCTGTACCATGACCGAATCGATTATTAGCAGCTATTTTTCTAGCTGTAGGAGTGTAAGATTCCCCCGGTGTCCTGCTGTGTGATTGTGATAGACATAAAATGACTGGACAAACATCAGTGTGCGGCTGCCAAGTGTTACAGCGTGAGAATCTGCTGAGAAAGGACAATGAATGCATGGTGTTTTCCACGACTCCATTCACCAGAGAGCAGAGTTTCCCTCTGATAACACAACCGCCGCCACTGGATATGTTTGTTCTCTGTCTTTAATAATTGTTCAGGTTAGTAAGGGATTTGGAATTCTGGCCTTCACTGAGTTCAATTGAAAACTGCAATCTCCAAAAAAAACCTAAATGTTCACTTTTCCCAGTTTCATGAATGCTGCATAAAAACATTCAGGTTTTAGAATAAAATAAAGGAAGAAGAAAAGTTTACAGTAATTGTAATCAAACAAAGTCATATTTCATATCAATATGAGAATAAGGAATTATATTTTGAAGTATTTTTATCATATAAAACAAAATCTTATACACTGTAAAACCCAACAGTCAACTTTATGAAATGAAATGAGTGTAGTTAACTCAAAATTGACTGAAAGTTATTCTACTCATTTGAAAAGAGTTTTGAACTCAGTGTTGAAGGTAATGAGTAATTAAATACCTCAGTACTTCAACTTAAATGGAGTAAGTTCACAGTACTCATGTAGATTATTTTTTTTTTTTTAGCTCAAATGGTTTGCAGCAATCGGTTTCCTTAAGCGGTTTGAGTTGCCTTAACTTATTGGGTTTTACAGTACTCAGTTGGTTTGAGTTCTCGTCATTTATTGGGTTTTACTCTGCTCAAATTGTTTCGTTTACTCAAATGGATTAAGTTCACTGTACTCATTAGGATTAGCTTTTAAACTTAAATGGTTTATTGCAATCGGTTTCCTTAAATGGTTTGAGTTACCTTAACTTATTGGGTTTTACAGTGTAGAAAAAGCTTATACACAAAATGCTTCATTATATTATAATATGCTAGTACTATAATTATAGTGTAATAATATAATAATTATATATATGTTTTTTTTTTATAATGTCATTTTAGTATTTTTCATTACATTACAGTTTTTGATTTTGGAGGAAAAATAATCTAAAAAATTTTTTTTTATTAACAAGGATATTTTCAGTATTTCTTTCAGTATAACTTGTTACAGTGTTTAAACAGTATTATTATTATTAGTAGTAGTATAGTAGTAGTAGTAAGTAATGTGGATTTATATAGCACATTTATTTTGTATGGCCATACACCCACAGCGCTTCACAATCATGAGGGGGGGGGGGGGGGGGGTCTCTCCACACCCCCACCAGTGTGCAGCTTAGCTTCAGTGAGTAACCGGTATTGGGCTGCAAGGTGATATGGCTGTGGCCATATACTGTAGTAGTAGTAGTAGTAGAAGTAGTAGTAGTAGCAGCAGCAGTAGTAGTAGTAGTAGCAGTAGTAGTAGTAGTAGTAGTAGTAGATGTAAGTAAAATAAAGATGTAAGTAAAAATGTAATAAAATACATAAAATATGTTTGTTAAAAATTATTCAAAAAATATTTTATATTAACAAACATATTTTCAGTATTTTTTTTTTACTTTATTACAGTGTTTAGAAAAATATAATAAAAGCCTCCATAGTCCCCAGATCTTATCCAATAGAGCACCTTTGAGGTGTGGTGGAACGGGAGATTTGCATCATGGATGTGCAGCCGACAAATCTGCAGCATCTGCGTGATGCTATCATGTCAATATGGAGCAAAATCTCTGAGGAATATTTCCAGCACCTTGTTGAATCTATGCCACAAAGGATTAAGGCAGTTCTGAAAGCAAAAGGGGGTCCAACCAGTACTAGTAAGGTGTACCTAATAAAGTGGCCGGCGAGTGTGTATGTATGTGTATATATATATATATATATATATATATATATATAAATTGTATTTTTTTATTTATTTATTTTGAGGAAAAATGCATTTTATGGCTGCAAAATAATAGTAAAATGGTATAAAAGTTCCCCAAAAAAATATTTTAGCATTCAGTTAAAACATTATTTAATTATTATTAAATAATAATTATTCAAATACTCATGCATTAATTCTTTGGAGCTTTTTTATTCATTTAATAGTTCATCATTGTCTGAGCACTCTCATGTTCAAGCAGTTACTCTTGTGTAAAACAGGATCAGTTTCAGCAATGCTTTCATCATTAGCCGGATGGAAAGGCTAGTACTGTACAGTATGTATTTTAGTATTACTTAACAGAAGGAAACTTGTGCAACAGATCAGTTTATTCCCCTGTTGTCAGTTGCAGTTTTTTAACCCCACCCTTAAATGAACAGTTTCTTAAAGATGCACACACTTTGTCTAGTTTCTTGAGTACATTTATAAATTAATTAACCTTTTTTCAAGACAGCGTGCATGTTTTTTTTTCTTTTTTCCTAAGTATGCATTGCTTGTCTTTGCAGAAGGGATTCACTCCACTGCATGTTGCAGCCAAATACGGGAAGATGGAAGTTGCTAACTTGCTGCTACAGAGGCGAGCGCCACCTGACGCAGCTGGAAAGGTACTTTAAAAGTCTCCATTTGCACTAATGATTGTATGTTTATGACCTTTAAAGTGCCTTTATTATGCTGTTTCTCAGAATCTTAAACAATTTGTATCTGATCTTTCTAAACGCCTTCTTCTGAGAGTCTACTGTGCTTTGATTGGTTGGATGGTCCTACTCAGCTCTGATTTGTTGTCTATTGGAAAGAATGCGCCATCTTGGTACAGGGTAGCGCTCCTTTGACATGAATATATCACTAAGGTGCAGTGGTAGACTGGCCATTGGATATATACACATATACAGAGCATCCGGAAAGTATTCATAGCGCTTCACTTTTTCCACATTTTTTTATGTTACAGCCTTATTTCAAAATGGATTAAATTCATTTATTTCCTTAAAATTCTACACACAATACCCCATAATGACAATGTGAAAAAAGATTTTTTGAAATTGTTGCAAATTTCTTGAAAACCTGAAAGATCACATGTACATCAGTATTCACAGCCTTTGCCGTGAAGCTCTAAATTGAGCTCAGCAGTTTCCACTGATCATTCTTGAGATGTTTCAGCAGCTTAATTAGAGTTCACCTTTGGTAAATTCAGTTGATTAGACATGATTTGAAAAGGCATACACCTGTCTGTATAAGGTCCCAGGGTCATACCTGTCAACATTGGGATGTGAAAATAAGGGATATGCCCACCATAATAAGGGATTACTCCGACCCCCCTCAGAAAAATCCCCAAATTACTAAATATGTTCATTTGGAGCTGTTTCATTGTAAATAAACAGTTAAACGGTCTGTAATATGTTTTATTATTATTATTATTTACAAAAGAAAAAATAAATAGTATACATTAGCAGCTAATACATTAGCAAACAGTTCAGCTTAATAAAATTAATAGCTATTATAATGAAATAAAATCAAGCTATCAAATCTCATTAGCCGTTTCTTCACTGTATAACTTACACATTCTGATTTAACAGCAACGAATGAATCTGTTATTTATTTAGATTTTTTTTCGTTTGATTAGATTAAATAACAGGTGTCACTTTAACCTCTTAAAAATGCAACCATCTAACGTTATAATGAAAGCATTTGATTGGTTTCCTAACTTTTTATGCTTATTTAGGACAAAATAGTTGTGTTTGAAAAAAACCCCACCAAAATCGACATCTTTAGATATTATTATTATTATTAATTATGTGTATGTGTCTGTTTAACACGCACCCAAAACCCAGCCTCCGTTTCAAATCACCTGTACAGAATCTGTTTGGGAAGCAGCCTCTATTTATCACTATGGAGCGCGTCAGCTGATAGTCATGCACCGCTATGACTGTTTTGAGGATTGCATATGAAGGGGAGACGGCATCTGTAATAAAAAGGCAAGGAAATCCTGCCGTTTTTATACTTATTTTATATATAAAGTGTTTTCATGCCTAAACAAAGCGAAAGCACAGAACACACTCACATTTAAGAGCAGGGGGCGGCCCCTTGTGGTTCGGCGGTATGGGTTGCGTATAGGGAGGCTCTGCTCTTTAATGTTTATTTGCCACCCTTCAGAGAAAGACTGAAAATACGGGAGAAATACGGGAAAATACCTTTACGGGATGATAGCGGGATAGAACTGTAAAATACGGGAGAATCCCGGGAAAAACGGGAGGGTTGACAGGTATGCCCAGGGTTGACAGTGCATGTCAAAGCACAAACCAAGCATGAAGACAAAGGAATTGTCTGTAGACCTCCAAGACAGGATTGTCTCGAGGCACAAGGCTGGGGAAGGTTACTGAAAAATTTCTGCTGCTCAGAAAGTTCCAATGAGCACTCTGATAAATCAGCTGAAGGAAAATGAATAAATGAATAAACTTAATACATATGTGTTAGGACAACATGAATGAACTGTGTAGAACCCTGCATTTTTTCACAGCGTACACATATACTCTGTATTATAAACACTGTTAAACATCTGCGGAATGTCTTTTTTAACTTTCATTTGCTATCTGAATGCATACTACAATTTTCATTCACAAGTGTGTTGTGTCTAATTTTACACTGATTGATTTATGAGGGCACCTGTTACACACACGCCCCCCTGTTTGAGCACTTGTCCAATAATTTATGTGTGTGTGTGTGTTTTTAGAGTGGACTAACACCACTGCATGTTGCTGCACACTATGATAACCAGAAAGTGGCTCTTCTTCTCTTGGACCAAGGAGCATCTCCACATGCAGCAGCAAAGGTATCCCAAAACTACCAACTACCACACGCAAACTCAACCACATATATAGAGAAATGAAGACGAAACAAGGCCAAGGCTGCACACAAAACCACCTCCACCCCACATTCCTGATCATTCTCGTCATCTTACTTCTGGTCCACCCACTGAAGCCACAGAGGACCGTACACTTGCACAGTTTTATCACTTTAAGGAAGTTCTCGAAAACTAATGCGCTTCAGTGGTTGATGTTGCTTGGAAACACTTAAAGGTACAGTTCACCCATAAATGAAAGTTATATATTCGTATACAAGACAGTGTTTTAGACATTTCGTACACTTTTGACCACTTTCAAACACTTTACTGATCAGGGAGGGTCTGTGGGTTGCGCAATTTTCATAATTTACAAAAAAAAGAAGTAAACATTTTATTTAAAATACCAGATCAATTAAGCATGCTTTATGCATAAGCTACTTAATGCATTGAATAATGAAATAATAGATCATTGATTTATTTTATTTACGATCAACTTCTTTTTATTAGACGTTTTTAGTGGTGTAAAGTTACAAATTATAAATACTCAAACTACAGTGTTTGAGGAGTTTTTCTTAGGAATTGTAATTTACTAAGTAGTTTTAAAAATGTGCACTTTTACTTTTCCTTGAGTACATTTTTAGGGCAGTATTGGTTCTTTTACTCCACTTCTTTCCTTTTACCCAGGGGTTTTCAAACTTTAAGGACACCACCCCTCCCCCCCCTGATTCAATGTGATGGCTGAGCCTTTTACCGTGGTTGGATTACTGACGCGACTAACCGTAAATCATCTTCCACTGTCAATAAGCGTGAGCCATAGTCTACTTGCTTTTGATGTACGTACATACAGAAAATGCTGCTTCGCAAATCCAAGTTCGCAGAGCCCTGACAGTGTGATTGAGTCGAACATTGAGTACGTTTACATGGACACCAATACTTTAATATGATTTTAATACGATTAAGACAGTACTCTGATTAAGAGTCTACTATGTACACAGCGATTTTTGATGACCTTAATCAGACTAAAGTCATAACTGAACTAAACAGAAATGGAATTAAGACGTGGAGTATGCAGATATTAGTGGCATTATTAAAGTAAACACCGCAATCAAACTATTACCATCATGTAGGACTTTCCGCTGCATTTTGCGACAAGATGCGCACACAAGACTGTCAGTAAAGGACCGCACACATACACACACACACACACACACACATCACGTTGCCAGATTGGGCAGTTTTGAATTTGCATTTCGGCGGGTTTTGGATAGCTTTTGGGCTGGAATCAGTCAGCTACATCTGGCAACGCTGATCACGAAATGCGGAAGTTTTTTTCTTTCTATTTGGCGTGTGCCATCAAATCCCATTAAAACATCTTCCACCATTCCTTACTAAATATTCGCGTCTAATTTGTCAAGGGGGCATGAATGAAATATTCATGAGTGAAAGTGCCGAACTGCAGTTAAAGTCGAAAAATTAAAGATGAAACACACAAAATTACATGAGACTCTGCGGGAAACATGGATAGCCTGGTGACACAACATTTAAAAAGCACTTCACATAACACCTTAATTATATTATTGTCTTATTCAGATTAAGGCAAATAACTATTACGAATGTCCATGTAAAACGTAGTCTGTATGTCTTCATGGCATATGTCTTCAAAGTAAGTGAATGATCCAGAAGGGCATCCTGCTGATTTGATTCAGAAGAGCACTTTTTTGTCAGACGGCTCACCGGATTGACTTTCATTCACCGTCATTCATTTTAAAAAGCACCCGCTCCATTTTATTTGCATATATTTTACTCGAACACATAAACTGTACAGGTGCCTGATAGTTAGATGTGGAACTAACGTTTATCCGATTCACTCTAGTGAACGCATAAAAATTGTCATCATAATTTACTCAAGTGCACACCTCAAATTCTCGCGCCTCCCTTAATAGGTGCTGGCGCGCCACACAGTTTGAAAACCCCTGCTTTAACCTCCAGTCACTACTTTATTTAGTCTTGTCTATGGGGAGTAGAAAAATCAGTCGTGTGATTTCTGTCCAATCAAATCGCACATAGAAGGTAAATCGCATCATAATGAACTACCTCAAGACATGGGCAATTTATAATTGCAACAAACTATTTGGAAGCATTAAAAATGTCCAAGAAGATGTCCAAACTGTTTATACATATTGACCCAGATACTGTTTAGATACATGTCATTGATGAGAGGAAGAAGGATGTTTACTGTATGATGACCGAAATAGCCTTAAACACCCAGCAGGCACAAGACGTCAACATGATATACCCCAACATGGAGGGGACATTGCATTTTGTTTGGAAATGAAAATCAGGTTGACGTCAGAACTCAATGTCAGGCCGACGTCAGTGTCCAACATCCAACCTGAAATCAACCATATGTCAACGTCTAATGATGTTACAGCTTGACGTTGTGTGGACGTTGCCACTATGACGCCATGTTGGATTTTGGTTGCCATACCTGACAAATAAATGTCAGTATTTGACATCAATATGACGTTGGTTTAAGATGTTGGCTCGATGTTGGATTTTGGTCACTTTCCAACACAACTTAAAATCAACCAAATATCAACCAAATATAAGACATTAAAATAGCAGACACTGACTTTTAGACACTGGCTAGATATTGAATTTTGGTCACCTTATATCACAACCCAAATCTAACCTAAAATTAACGTCTTATGACGTTGTGTGCCTGCTGGGCAATAACTAAATGCACTACAGAATGTTACGTTTACACACATCCACAAATTACATGTAAATGCATCACCTTAACAGCGTAATACTCACTACTCGCTACTCTTGAGTACTTTTGAAAGGGTTTAGTTTTACTCATACTGTGAGTAATATTTACAACAGATAATTTTACTCTGCTTGCACTACATTTTTAGGCAAGTAATGGTACTTTTACTTGAGTATGTTTTTTCAATACTCTTTCCCCCACTTGACATTTTAGTTTGTTTTGCAGTTTTATTATGTACAAATGCTCCGGTTTTGATAAAATCATCAGTCACACTTTATTTTAATGTACAATTCATTCTATTACAAGCCATTAACATACTATTAAGACATTTAACTCAATTAACCACTAAGTATTTGCTTATTAATAGTAAGGTAGTAGTTGGGTGTTGAGGTTGGGGAAGTATGAGGACTCAATTGCAGGGACAAAAACAAGGAGTTATTAATTATAAAATAAAACAAAAAGCAACAAAAACAACCCTGAGGGGGAAAACACTAACAAAAGCCAAAAACAAACTTGAACTGAGCTGGTGGGCAAAGGCAGGGCTGGGCAGTGCTAGACAACACTGGACGATATACAACGACGAACTGGCACAGGTCAACATGAGGAGACTATAAACAAGAGCAAATTAACAAACAAACAGGTGAACATAATAAACTAATAATTGGATAACAAGCAGGGTGGGACTAGACAATAAACAGGAGAGCACATGACACAAAAATACTAGACAGGACTCCACCAAAACAAGAATTAACAAGACAGAATTGGCAGAATCCTGACATGGGTAGGATTAGGGATGTAAAATAAGATCATACAGTACATTATAAGTGCTAATAAATAGTTAATATCTTAATAATAGGCAGGAAAGAAGTTAGTAGTAAATGGCGTGACTTGTTGCTACCTACAGATTCTTTATAGGTTTAATGGAGGGAGATTAAGAACCACTGTGTTAACCAAAATTTAAATTTAAATAACCCATCATTTTTGGAGCAGAGCATTCAGAGGCCAATGACCAGGCCAATAAAAAAAAAAAATATATATATATATATATATATATATATATATATATATATATATATATATATATATATATATATATATATATATATATATATATATATACTGTATATATATGAATAAATACACTCTAGTAAGAAAAAGTGCAGCTTGACCATTCTTCTAAATATCTTTCCCTGTAAAAAGAAAGCCAATTAAGCACGTTTTTTGAATAAGCTACTTTATGCAATTATGGATAATTGATTTATTTTATAACTCCTGTATACTGTATATATTAGGCCTAGATATTTTAGCTTGTTTTACAGTTTTAGCATGTGTATATGTTTTGGATTTTATCAAATTGTCGGTCACACTTTATTTTGATGTACAATTCACTCTGTTAACAAACCAATAACTAAGACTTTTAGCGCAATACACTACTAATTAGCTGCTTATTAATCATTATTTAGGTAGTAGTTGGGTTTAGGTATTTGGAAAAGGGGTGTAAAATAAGACTGTACTTGATAAGTGCTAATAAACAGTTAATATCTGTAATAAGCCTTATCATTTAGAGACCAATTACTTTTAAATAAATACACTAGTAAGAAAAAGTGCAGCTTGACCATTCTTCGATATTTTGGGACAATATATTTGTTTTATGTTCAATCCACTTAAATTTGTAAAAAAAAAAAAAAACAATAAATAAATACATCTTGGTAAGGAAAAGTGCAGCTTGACTATTCTACGAAATATCTTCCCCTGTAAAAAAAGAAAGCCACAAATAAACTTATTATCTTGAGTGAATTATAGCTTTGATAATTAATGTTTTCACTCACCCAAAGACAGCTTCTGGGACTTGATTTTTCTCTGATCTGCCAGTCAGTTCTGAGACCTGTGCAGGAAATGATTGCGACTCTAAACAAGATTAAACGCTTTCATCAAGCTCCAGCTAGTGGCAAAGTGTGACCTCAGCCTGGATTCATCTGACTGAAAAAGAAACAAGTTCTGTTATGAAACTTAGAAAGCCGCCTCGCTGTCTACTGCCTACAGAAGCAGCTACCCAGATAACAGTGAATGTTCTCATAACTTTAAATTTAATCACCACAGGAAAAAAATGACCATTTTGTGTTAATACTTGTTTAAAAATAGCTTAGTTTAACTTGGAATAAAACTGACTAATATTTCAATTATAGGTGGGCATAGATTAATTTTTTTAATTAATATTTAAATTTTTAATTTTTCAAAATTAATCTAGAATAATCTAGATTAAAATGGCTCATTTGAATTATGCCGAAGACATTCAAAATATGTGTGCTACCCAAATCATACGTCTTTGAGAACGGGTTTCTCAAGCTGGGTGTCGCATTAAACCAGGGCTCAAAGTGCATCACAAACTGCTTGAGAAAATGTTCTACTATGATAATTGGTGATGAAAATAAATCATGTTCAATAAGATGTACTTGTGTTTACTAACTCTTTATTCAGTTAAACGTGAATTTTGAACTGTAAGCCTACATAAGCTCTAAATAGCAATTTTTGATTACCTTAATCCGACTAAAGTCAAAACTGAACTAAACAGAAATGGAATTAAGACATGTGGAGTGTGCAGATATTAGTGGCATTATAGAAGTAAACCCTGCGGTCTTTAAGACCTTTCGCCATGTTTTCCGACAAGATCCACACGCGGCTGTCAGTAATACACAAACACATACACATTGTGAAATGCGGAAGTTTTTTTCTTACCATTTGGCGTGCATTATTAAATTCCATGACACTCTCACCAGTCCTTACTCCTTATTTGCGTCTAATACCCCAGTTTGTTACGATGGCATGAATGAAATGTTCGTGAGTTACTGCCGAACTGCAGTTAGAGTCAAGCATCCTGCTGATTTTATTTAAAAGGGCACTCTTTTGTCAGACGGTTCACCGGTCAGGTATACATCCGCGCTAATATATCAAGGTGAAAGTCATCATAGCTTGCATAAAATAGACCCAGCTCCCACCCCACTTTGAGAATAGATTAACGGCGATATTTTTTTTATCGTGCGATAAGAGTCTCGTGTTAACGCAGCACGTTAACGCCGATAAAGGCCCAGCACTAATTTCAATCTCTTAATATCGCTGTGATAAAAATATTTAGAATGACATTATACAGTTGAAGTCAAAATTATTAGTCCTTCTGTGAATTATTTATTTTTTCAAATATTTCCCAAATGATGTTTAACAGAGCAAGGAATTTTTCACAGTATTTCCTAAAATATTTTTTCTTCTAGAGAAAGTCTTGTTTGTTTTATTTCGGCTTGACTAAAAGCAGTTTTTAATTTTTTAAAACCATTTTAAGGTCGATATTATTAGCCCCCTTAAGCAATATTTTTTCTGATTGTCAAACCACTGTTTATACAAAGACTTGCCTAATTATCCTAACTTGCCTAATAAACCTGGTTAAGCCTCTAAATCTCACTTTAAGCTGAATACAAGTGTCTTGAAAAATATCTAGTCAAATATGATTTACTTAGAAACAAAGATAAAAGAAATCAGTTATTAGAAATGAGTTATTGTTCTTTGAAAGGTCTTTAACAGGGACAATGCTCATTAATCAACAGTAGACTGTAAATAAGCCTGAGTTTGCCACGAGGGCTAATTTTCATCTGTTGCCCCCTGCCAGATTTTAATAGACAACCTAAAATCAAAAAACACATCATCACACGTACAATAGCAGTAAAGTTACATGCGACAAAAGGATAAAACATATAATAAGAATTTCTTAATATGTTAGACAAAAGAAATACACATGATTACAAACTTGATTTGCCATGTCTTTAACTTGTATTTAAATGTTGAATAATTTGTAACAACCCTTAAATCAATAGGAAGTGTCTTCCAGAAATGACTGGCTCTAACTGAGAAGACTGACCGTGCAAAAGCTATACGCCTAAACTGCACAGCACAGTCTCCTTTGGTAATAGATTGTGTTGCTTGACCATTATTATTCTTGTGTGTCACAAACTCACATAATGAAGGTGGAGCATATCCATTTAAAATTTAAAAAATCATACAAGCATCAGCCAAATACTGTATTTCATATTATCGAAGCTTAATAAATAGTATTGAAACTATTAGTTTATAAATGTGTTGAAAAAAATCTTAACTAAATTGAACAGAAATCGGGGGGGGAAATATACAGTGGGGGGCTAATAATTCTGGAGTTCAACTGTATATTTAGAAATGGTCGAATTGTCGAAACTTAGAAGAATAATTCTCTATAATTATTAATAAACAACTCAATGAAATGTGAGTATTCTGATATACAGCAAAAATTGCACGGATTCATACCCTCAATGTTCTTATCTAGGGACTTATTAGAAACATACTACAGCTTCAAAACGGTATGTTGCAACATACTGTAGACTCATTCTGAAAACGTAGCCCTATATACATTTCTGGAGGCCGCAAATTATGTAGCCAGAAGTACGTATGGCTGCATTTTGTCTTTAAAACGAACGCTATGGTATGACGCCATTCCTTTTTGCGCTTACCAGCTGACCGCTTACCTCCGTATGGATGGCTTTCCAGCTGTTACTAGTTTGTCCAGTAGCTAGCTATGTACATCGGCAGACTTGAGACACAGAGAGGAGTTGACAACGACGACAGGGTTCGAGTCCAGTGAAGAACGGTTCCAGAAAGCCGGTAGAACAAAAAACAGAAGCCAAAAAATAAAATAAACAAGTAAATAACAGGGTGAGAATGTGGTAAAATTTGCAAACGTGGTAAAAATCAGGCAAATGCTTTTCTTTTTCTGGATTGCTTTTTAAAACCATCGGTTGGGTTTAGGGAAGTAGGTGATCGAGTCAATCGGTGCTTTTGAAAACACTATTGGTTGGATTTAGGGAAGGAGAAGGGTGGGTCAGTCGATCAGTCAATTGGTCAGTCAGTCAGTCAGTCGACAGTGGCCTCTTGTGGTTTTACGTGAGAACATCAGGCGTAAATGGCACTCGCCAGATAAATTTGAGATTTGAAAAAGCGTACACAGTGACCTCTGGTGGATTCACGAAAACTGCAATAAAACATACCTCCTTAGGATGTATTTGGCGCTCTCCAGAAATGTATAAAGCGCTATATTTTCAGAATGAGCCTGCACTCTCAGAAATAATGGTACAGGATCTGTCACTGGGGCGGTACCTTTTCAAAAATACATATTTTTACCCAAAGAGTCCACAGTAGTTTTCAATTCAATTCAAGTTTATTTATAAAGCACTTTAAAACAACACAGTTGACCAAAGTGCTGACAATAGAGCATACAACAAAACATAGCAAATACTTTAAAAATAAATAAATAAACATAAAATGTCAACATCTCACGCTGTGCTAAAAGCCAAATTGAACAAGTGGGTTTTAAGAAGAGATTTAAAAACAGTAATGGAAGAGGCTTGTCTAACTTACAACGGCAACTCATTCCACAATTTTGGTGCAGCCACAGCAAAAGCCCGATCCCCTCTGAGCTTTCGACTTGTCTTGGGCACACACAGGAGGAGCTGGTCGGCTGACCTGAGTGAACGAGAAGGTGTGTAGGGACAAAGAAGCTCAGAGAGGTAAAGGGGTGCAGCACCTCAGTAGTACCTCAAAGGTGCTTATTAGTGCCCAAATGTACCTAAAAAGTACCTTTGAGGTACCATTATGGACCCTTCAGGTACAAATATGTGACCTTTTGAAAAGGTACTGCCCCAGTGACAGCTCCCGTACCTTTATTTCTGAGAGGGTTGGTGTTTTTAATGTATCTAATATATGTTTTAGAGCAAATTGTTTACCACAAACAGTATTTTTTGCAAAAAAACCTTGTTAGTCTTCATCATATAAATACACAAATACAATGGATCTTTCTTAAAGTTAGAAATGTAATATCTTATGCCGGAATACTCAAAATGAACTTGAAATATTCACACAGTCACAGACTCTAAAAACACATATAAATAATAAACGTTTTAGTAACTTTATGGTTAAATGTTGCAATGACTCCCCAAATCATGAGTGTTTGGAATTGTGGCTCCTGGTCAATTATAATACCGGTTTGACATTGCAGATCCTGTGATGTGACTATTGTGAATGTGCATATTTCGATATCGATGCTAAAACAATATATTGTGCAGCCCTAGTATATAAATTCTAAATGTATATCTCACAATTGATTTTTTTTCTTTCTGTTGTTTGAACTTGGAATAGCCAGTCCACGTGTTTATGCTTTTGAACTATTTGGAGTTGTTTTGTCCACCCTGAAAGGGCTCAGTGTAAACCCTGAACAAACACAGTGACCCAGATACTGCTTTTGTTCCTCCACAACGATCAGCAGCCAAAACCTGGCATGTGGAGAAGACTAACTGACTTGCAGTTTGGATGGAAACGCTCTCCATTGACCTCACTGGCTGACACCTCAGCGTTTTTTAGCTGTTAAAGAAACAAAATCTTTCTTTATTTCTTCAGGCTGCTTTTTTTCCATCTTTCAGGCATCGTCAGTCTGTGAAGGTTAGAGGCAAAGCTCTGCTCTCAACATGTTTCTGTTTCGGAAATGCCATAACTCTTCCTTTTTTAATCGTTTTAGTTTGGTTTTGGTGGTTTGGCAGCATGTGGCCTAATGCTGTGTAGTGCTGGACATGAAAAAGTCAAATATATATATAGTGCTTTGCATAATTGAGTACACCCTATTTTGAAAATGAATAGCTCTATCCATTTCTCAGTGAATATAGGCAATGTATTCTGATGCTTTTATTAAACAGATATATTTATTAAAATAATATTTTAGTCACCAAACATATTTAAAAGTTAATACAATTAAATAAAAATAATAATAATAAATAAAAAATTACAACCTACAAAATTTCAACAATTTTTTTTTATTTTTTTGCTTTTCTTGATTTTTCCTCTTTTTTAAAATTGTATTTAATGTTTTTCTATAACAAATAAATTTGGGTGTACTTGTTTTTGGACCGCTATCATAAGTTATTTTGTTAGATGAGCTTCAGATTTGGCTTCAGTACTGACTAATCCAATGTATATGCACAAATATATAATATTGTATAGCTTCCTAAAAATATGAATTTAAAAGCCCTGTAAATATATACAGTTGAAGTCAGAATTATTAGCCCCCCTTTGAATTTTTTTTTCTTTTTTTAATATTTCCCAAATTATGTTTAACAGAGCAAGGCAATTTTCACAGTATGTCTGATAATATTTTTTCTTCTGGAGAAAGTCATACTTGTTTTATTACGGCTAGAATAAAAGCAGTTTTGAATTTTTTAAAAAACATTTTAAGGTCAAAATTATTAGCCCCTTTGAGCTATATTTTTTTTCGATAGTCTACAGAACAAACCATCGTTATACAATAACTTGCCTAATTACCCTAACCTGCCTAGTTAACCTAATTAACCTAGTTAAGCCTTTAAATGTCACTTTAAGTTGTATTGAAGTGTCTTGAAAAATATCTAGTCAAATATTATTTACTGTCATCATGGCAAAGATAAAAGAAATCAGTTATTAGAAATGAGTTATTAAAACTATTATGTTTAGAAATGTGTTGAAAAGATCTTCTCTCCGTTAAACAGAAATTGGGGAAAAACATAAACAGGGGGCTAATAATTCTGACTTCAACTGTATATACAGTACATTTATTAAAAAAATTATAATAATAAATAAATAGAAATACATATATAATTACAAAATTGTTCAATCATATATTTATTTATTTATTTATTTTTCGGAATTCTAGATGGACAAAATAGTAAGAAATGACTTTTTAGGGCCCTATGTTATCTAATAATTATAATAATGCTAAATGTTAAATGAATTATATATTTGACGGTTTAAAGTAGAATTCTGCAGTTGAGGTATTTCTATTATTTTATTATTATTATTTAACATCCCGAAAAATGTTGTATATCTATGATGTATATTAGTTCAGGGATATTGAACAATATTACTATTACATATATTAAATATTAACTATAACTATTTTGATACAAATTATTTATATAATTTTAGGTTGCTATTAATTTAAGAATTAAAAGTGTTGTCCAAACATTTTAGATTGAACCCATATGAATGCATTTTAATGGTGTAAATGAATATATGTGGGTTGGTTCAGTGATGCAAAATATTAATATTATATTTGACTTTATTAAACCAATTTATTTATAGGTTGCCTCTATTTTTTAGTGCATTTGCTTTGAAATAGCTTTAAATGATGACGTAAAATATACTATACATATACTTTATATACTATATAAGATATTAAAAACAAAGAGAAAAATTTGAATAGAAAATAGAATAGAACTAAGATAATTGACTATATATAATTATATTGACTAACCCCCTGTTGTATTGTATAGCACAATAATTAAATTACAGTCAAACTATACAGTACAATTATCCAGTACAATATACAGTTTACAATTACAAATACATACATACATTTATTCATTCATTCACTTTCCTTCGGCTTAATCCCTTTATTCATCGGGGGTCGCCACAGCGTAATGAACCGCTAACTTAGCCAGCATATGTTTTACACAGCGGATGCCCTTCCAGGTGCAACCCAGTACTGGGAAACACCCATACACACTCATTCACACACATATACTACAGCCAGTTTAGTTTATTCAATTCACTTAAATCACATGTGTTTGGACTGTGGGGAAAACCGGAGCACCCGGAGGAAACCCACGCCAACATGGGAGAACATGCAAACTCCACACAGAAATGCCAACTGACCCAGCCGGGGCTCGAACCAGTGACTTTCTTGCTGTTAGGCGACGGTGCTAACCACTGAGCGACTGTGTTGCCCAAATAAATACAGTAAACTGTAAAATATAATGCATATTGTATATATTTAACTTCTAGTCTATGAAAAAAATGCCTTGCAACAATTTCCTTGAACCTTTTTGTGCGATACTGCCAATGAATTTTTAGATAAGAGTTCAGAACTGATACAGTGAACACACAAATTATGCCATAAGTTAATTGAAACAGAGTTTAAATCTCCCTTTAAAACGTTAATATCTTCATATGCTTACACACTCGCAAACCATTACTCAATAAAGGATCAAACTTTTCCAACACAGGCTCATTGTGAAAACGTACCCTGTGTACATTTCTGGAGAGGGCGAATTAATTCAATTCAATTCATCTTTATTTGTATAGCGCTTATACAATGTAGATTGTGTCAAAGCAGCTTCACATGGAAGATTATAGTGAATTGAAACAGTGTCAGTTCAATTTTCAGAGATTAAGTTCAGTTCAGTTTAGCTCAGTTCAGTGTGGGTTAATAATCACTACTGAGAGTCCAAACACTGAAGAGCAAATCCATCGATGCGCAGCTCTACAGATCCTGAACCATGCAAGCCAGTGGCGACAGTTATTATATAATTATATAGCCAGAGCTACGTATGGCTGCATTTCATCTTTAAAACGAACTCTACAGGGTGATATGTTTCTGTTCACGCTACCAGCTGACCACTTACCTCCATGTGGACGACTTTTCCACTGTTACCAGTTTGCCTAGTAGCTCGCCATGTACGTCGGTGGACTTGAGATGCAGAGGGGAGTTGACCGCGACAACGGGGTTCGAGTCTGGTGAAAAATGGTTCAAGAAAGTCGATAAATTAAAAAAACAAAATAAATAAATAAAATAAACAGGTAAATAACTGGGTGTAAAATTATTATATTGGTGTAAATTAATATATGTGGCTTGGTTCAGTGATGCAAAATATTAATATTATATTTGACTTCATTAAACCAATTTATTTATAGGTTGCCTCTATTTTTCAGTGCATTTGCTTTGAAATGGCTTTAAATGATGATGTAAAATATATAAAGATATTAAAAACAAAGAGAAAATTTAAAAATTTAAATAAATAAACAGAAAAGAACTAATAAAATAACTATTATTTTGACTATGTTATATCATTATATACTATATACCAGGGGTGTCCAAACTCGGTCCTGGAGGGCCGGTGTCCTGCATAGTTTATGTATCCAGAGCTACATATGGCTGCATTTCATCTTTAAAACGAACTCTACAGGGTGATATGTTTCTTTTCACGCTACCAGCTGACCACTTACCTCCATGTGGTTGGCTTTTCCACTGTTACCAGTTTATAAATAAAATAATATAAATAAAATAAACAGGTAAATAACTGGGTGAGAACATGGTCTGAAAACAGTCTGAGAACGAAGATCTGAAAATGTGGTAAAAATTAGGCGAGGGCTTTTCTTTTTTTCGATTGCTTTTGAAGACACTATTGGTTGGGTTTAGGAAAGGAGGAGGTGGGTCAGTCGATATGGGTTAGTCCGTCTGTCCGTCAGTCATTCAGTCAGTCAGTCGACATTGGCCTGGTGGATTTACACAAGAAGAGCAGGCGTTAATGGCACTTGCAAGAAAAATTTAAGATCTGAAAAAGTGTACACAGCGGATTCACGAAAACAAAAACTGCAAAAAAGCCTAGCTCCTGGGACGTATTTCGCGATCTCCAGTAATGTATATAGGGGAATGTATCAATAATGAGCCTGGGTTGAACTTTTCAAATGACACTAAAACACTGCATCAATCAACGTTAAATTATTTTATTTTTCCTAATTCATTTCATATTGTTTGCACGGTTTAAAAAAATCATGCCATATTCTTTTATGGTGATTTCCGTCCCTTGTTTATCTCTTCAGAACGGCTATACTCCACTGCATATCGCTGCCAAGAAGAACCAGATGGAGATCGCCACCACGCTGCTGGAGTACGGAGCCGATACCAACGCCACCACACGGCAGGGCATCAGTCCTCTGCACCTGGCAGCACAGGAGGGCAATGTGGACATGGTGACGCTGCTGCTCGCCCGCGAAGCTGCCGTCAGTCTGGGAAACAAGGTGAAACAGGAGCTCACTTACTGTATATCTATATGTAAAGAATATGTTTGAATGTGATATAGTTATTTTAAAGTCTTGCAGAATTGGATAAATGGCAGAATTATTAGCCCTCTTATGCAGTTTATTTATTTTACTCAAATATTTCGCATGTGATTTTTAGGGGGTTGTCAAATTGTCAAATTAAAGAGCCCCTATTATGCATTAAAAAAGGTCATATTCTGGTTTTGGGGGTCTCCAACAACAGGCTGATATTTATGCAAGGTCAAAAAACACTTTCATTGTCTTATAATATAAATTTATTTTTACCTAATTATCTCAACGACTTCCATATGATTAGTTCAGCGATTAATTTGTTCCCAAACCCCTCTTTAGCACGATGCTAATCTGAGCTGATTGGTCCGATGGCCCAGACTATTGCGATTGGTCGACTGCGTTCAGCGGGAGACAGGGGGAGAAATGCCCACCACGACCTATCAACATTGTTGAAGTAGTCAGAGTGCAGTTAAAGCAGTTAAACGGCAGCATATTGCTCTATTTTAACCATGACACACATTCAGTATTAATCCACACAGTCAGGGCTAGAGCAAGCTCAACCGGCTCTCTAGGCAAACGACGAGAATGGCGCCATAAAAACCGAAAGTTATGCTGCCTTCAATCCGAAAAGGCTGGGGGGTGGCGGCGGAGCTGGGTGTTGAGATGATGCAGGGTTTGTCACAGACGAAAGCGAGGACCGGGGGGTGCTGAGATGATGCAGGGTTTGTCGCGGAAGACGCGCTGCGAACGCCGCCATGACTGCTCTGCCACCCTAGGCATAGGTTGCCTCTATGCACGCGCTGGCCTTGCACACTGTGGCAAAAACTGAACTATTTTGAAACTTGACCGCCGCATGTGTGTAATAACAGCTGATGGTGGCCATTGCAACGACAAACAGCAGTGGATCACGACCTCACAAACGAATTTAAATCCGTAAACAAAGCAGCACACGTCACGTTTTTAACATGGTTTTAGACGCGATAGGAGAATATAAAGAGTTAACCTGATACAGTACAAGCCATGTGGAGCGGTTACAAGTAACAAAACACAATTAAATACATAATTTGCAAGCTAGAGAAAACAAGCAGGCAACCATTTTAATAGCACTTGCTTACACTTGTGAAATGGAGGAAGAAACTGATGCATGAACTGTGTGCTGTAAAGTTCCTGTCAAGCTCTGACAAAGTGCCATAGATCAATAGTCTTTTCTGATACTTCTTTTAACAAACAGCCGATGAATCCCCCGTTGTAAGCGTGTAGATTGCTGAAGCACTCATCAGAAAAATGACGGGAACACAGCACAGGGGCTATAATGCTGAGGTATTTTTGCAAAAATAAATTTCAACCACTGACTCTTCACAGCCTCTTTGGGTAGAGAAATAACACTAACTTTCCTTCACACTTCAGAGCACAGCATCTATGTGACTTCATTCAACCAGGATCTGCTTAAGTGTCCAAGTGTTCCTTGTTTTCTTCCTACAGTGTTTGTGGGCGGGGCCGGGAGTTTAAATTTCCCCGGGTCTGCGCGTTCAACAAATGGGCAAGGCTTAAGTTCCATATCGACGTCATGCAGGGATGGCTAAAGACTCGTTATCACGGCGATTCATTCGAACCACTATGATTCGACTCTTTTATAGATGAATCAATAGTTTTAAACACAGCACACTTTCAGATTTAAGCCTTAGCTGGATATTTCACTTCACTTAGAGCTGTGTTACACACTGCATGGAAGGTCATTTTCAAAAACCCATAACAGGGGCTAATATTATCTTGTTCAGTGAAGAATTGTGACCTTCACTGATGAATGAATGACTGATGTTTGCGTGATGTGTCACATCTGTGCAGTTCTGTCACTAACTACTTTAATGACTGTCTGTGTCAGAGTGGACTGACCCCAATTCACCTGGCAGCCCAAGAGGACAGGGTCAATGTATCTGAAGTGCTGGTTAATCATGGAGCCACAGTGGACCCCGAGACTAAGGTACTGAACACACAAACACATACACACACTTGTTTTTATGGTGACTTCTCTTTGACCTAATGATTTTTATACTACAAACTGTATATTTTAGCGTGCACACATGCACAACCACACGCTCATACACACACACGTATGCACAAGCACTTTTTTTTTACGTTGATTCCTCTGGTTGTCACATAATTCTGCAGAAATTGTTCTTATGTGATGATTTGATGCTCAAAATACATTTCTTATTATTATTATCACCAGTGTTGAAATCAGTTGTTCTGCTTTTTATTTTAAAAGTGTGGTATAGTACAAATAAACAAATGCAAGTTGCTTTTTTCTTTATAAGTACGTTTGTTCAAAACAAATATTTTTAAAAGTATAATTTATTTTTCATTATTCAAAATGTTTTAATGAGTAATAACTAGAATAATTTGTATTAATGATTAAACACCAACAATAATTGAGTATAACAGAGGAGGAAATCTACATATTAAATGATCAGTTATCTTAATGGATGACTCATTGACTTATTAAGACATGCTTCATTACTGGATGAATCAGTTTTTTGGGGTAGATATATACATAGGCACACTTTATGTGTTCAGTCCTGTCATTGGTCATTAATACATAAACATGGATTGGCCCCTGCTCAAGGTCGTTGAGAGACAGCAGCACACACAAATCAATACAAACACAATGACCCACAGAAAAGACTCTCTCTGAGCACAGCCACTGAGAGAGAACAAGAGCATTTCTACACTCTAAAACTCTACAATGACTATTCTTATACTGTATGTGAAAAGGCTTAGGAATATGATGTGATTGAGTTTTTAGACAAAGAGCAAATTTGAATTTATATTAAGGTGCTGTTGAGTGAGTCTTTATGATTAGATTTTTCTGGAAACACACAGCCAAAGTAGTTCCAGGCAGGTCTTGAATGCATTACAGTTCAGTATCACTGAGCTGAAGGACTTTACACTTTAACTACAAATACACAAAATATGCACTCTCTCTATTAACTGCATTAGTCTGCTGACAGGGGTCTCAATGTCTCTGTAATACTGTAGAGGCATATCCATAAACTTGTGTACTTTTGTTATTAGAAAAAATGTAGTTTTGTTTTTAGAGCTGCATCATTTTGTATAAACTGAGATTTTATTTATTTATTGATTGATTTATTTGATCTTCTCCATTTGCAGTTTATGTTTTATTGTACCTATTTTATTTTTAATGTTTAAATATTTGTTGACTTGTCTTTGTGCAGCACTTTGGTCGACTGCTGTTGTTTTAAATGTGCTATACAAATGACATTTTATTGTATTATTTATTTATTATTTGTTTGTTTGTTTGTGTGTTAAATAGAGATAATGGTTCTCCCACATTTTTTAATAAACAACGTAATAAGAAGTTATATATATATAGTAACAAAGTAATTGCTACAACCTTCATTTGAAGTGTTTTAAATCAGATTATCATATCATGTTACATCTGTAGTCTAAACATAAGATTGTGGACAAATAACACCTGTCAAATATCTAGAAATACAACATCTGAACAAGGTCTTTAGCTGTGCTAACCATAGTAAAAACAGAATAATATACACTCACCGGCCACTTTATAAGACATGGTCAAGACGATCTGCTGCAGTTCAAACCGAGCATCAGAATGGGAAAGAACGCTGATTTAAGTGACTTTGAACGTGGCATGGTTGTTGGTGCCAGACAGGCTGGTCTGAGTATTTCACAAACTGCTGATCTACTGGAAGTTTCACGCACAACCATCTCTGGGGTTTACAGAGAATGGTCCAAAAAGAGAAAATATCCAGTGAGCGGCAGTTTTGTGGGCGCAAATGCCTTGTTGATGCCAGAGGTCAGAGGAGAATGGCCAAACTGGTTCCAGCTGATAGAAAGGCAGCAGTAACCCAAATAAAGATTCGTTACAACCGAGGTACGCAGAAGAGTATCTCGAACACGTTAAACCTTGAGGTGGATGGACTACAGCAGCAGAAGACCACACCAGGTGCCACTCCAGTCAGCTAAGAACATGAAACTGAGGCTACAATTCGCACAGGCAACCAAAATTGCACAATAGAAGATTGGAAAAACATTGCCTGGTCTGATGAGTCTCGATTTCTGCTGCAACATTTGGATGGTAGGGTCAGAATTAGGCTTCAACAACATGAAAGCATAGATCCATCCTGTCTTGTATCAATGGTTCAGACTGGTGGTTGTGGTGTAATGGTGTGTGGATTATTTCTTGGCACACTTTGGGTTCATTAGTACCAATTGAGCATCGTGTCAACCCCACGGCCTACTTGAGTATTGTTGCTGACCTTGTCCATCTCTTTATGACCACAGTGTACCCATCTTCTGATGGCTACTTCCAGCAGGTTAAGGCGCCATGTCATAAAGCGCGAATCATCTCAGACTGATTTCTTGAACATGACAATGAGTTCACTGTACTCAAATGGCCTCCACAGTCACCAGTTCTCAATCCAATAGAGCACCTTTGGAATGTGGTGGGACGGGAGATTCGCATCATGGATGTGCAGCTGACAAATCTGCAGCAACTGTGTGATGCTATTATGTCATTATGGACCAAAATCTCTGAGGAATATTTCCAGCATCTTGTTGAATCTATGCCACAAAGGAAGGATTAAGGCAGTTCTGAATGTAAAAGGTGGTCCAACCCCGTACTAGTAAGATGTACCTAATAAAGTGGCCAGTAAGTGTAGATTATATCATGGCCACACTATTGGGTGTTCACCATTTTATAATAATTCATCGGCCTATTGTCAGTTATTCTTTACATCATGGTATTTTTTGGTGTGAATAATGCATGTGCTGATGTAATGTTTCAGATGAACTATACACCGCTGCATGTGGCCTGTCACTATGGCAATGTGAAGATGGTGCATTTTCTCCTGAAGAACCAGGCGAAAGTCAACGCCAAAACTAAGGTAAATAAAACATAAGTAATTTTGTTAAGTGCTTAAGGCTTAGGAACTGTGTTTATCTTATCACTGGCGCTCTGAAATAAAGATGATAATAATAAGCGCTCTGCTTCTCTATCATGTTCAGAATGGATACACACCTCTCCATCAGGCTGCTCAGCAGGGTCACACACACATCATTAACCTGCTGCTGCAGCACGGAGCTTCCCCTAATGAGCTGACAGTGGTGAGTGTCTCTGCACATCTTCAAAACAACATGCCTCAAGACATGCTGAGGAGACGTTCGCTGTTACTTTTCAGCTCATCAATGGTTTTTTTCCTGTTGGACTGTGAAATGAATGAAAATTTATTATATATATCATAACACCATGATTAAGCTCCTGTATACTTTTATTATAATCTCTTTTAGAAAGTTATATTCTTAATAATTATGTTTTTTTTTTTTTTTTTTACCAATTTCTGTCATAATGACCCAACAGAAAAGCTCATGAATTAAGGTCTTTGCACACTGAAGTCCAAAATTTTCATATGTGTTTTTTCATATCATATGTGAAAATTTCGTCACGTACAGATATGGCTACAGAGAATGCATGTCTCTTCATGCGCAGTACTGCAATTTGTCACGCGCAGTCACGCGCAGTACTGCGGCTGCAAAGGCCGCCCTTTTCACAAATTTTTTTTTTTTTAAATTGTGCTTTACGCAATAGCCATCAGGTGGCGCAAGGAACAATCACTTTTCCATTGACTCAGTTGTCATGCGTGTTTAGAGGCATGTATTTGTGTATGGGGAGACCAGGCAAAAGAGCGCTCGATTCAGCTCCGTCGATGCCTCGAGCGGCTGGGTTTCTTTTTTTCTTTATTTTGGGGATAGTTTATACAAATTTGTATTCACATATGAATACAACAGAAAGACATAAAACTTTACAAATTACGTGTCCACTTTTGAGGGCTCAACACAATTTCATAGATCTAGATAATATAGCCTAAGCTATATTGAAATCATTTAAAGATATACAAATATCAGATATAATAAAAACATTAAATAAACCAATATAAAACAACAAAAGCTATAACGATTTATGTATATACAGTATAATGTAAATAAATTAAACCTTTTTAAGCCATTTTGAATTTTATTTTACAAAGGCCTATCTGAAAAAAAGATTTGAGATATTTTCGAAAAACAATAAACAACAGAGTTTATTATAATTTTATTATTTGAAAATATTATTTATAAAGTATTTGGATACAAGGATATTAATCAAATCGTGCAAACAGAGCTTTTTTTTTTTTACAAACGGATTGGGAAAAACTGCAGGTAAAAATGTGTTCTATGACCTCAAACAAGTGTTTATGGTTTTATATAACGTAGTAAAATTTACAAATGAAATTAATCATCGAGAGAAAGTAATCAAATCGTTTGTTACAACATCAAAACCCACAATCTCTTCACACTGAGTCCGATGTGTATTAATTAATCCATTACGAAAAAACGAAAACATTTGGAGTCAGTTCAAGCAGCGATAATTTATTCTTAACTCTCTTCTCCAAAATAGAAAAAGAAAGAGGAATAGGCTGCATATTGTGTTCATCCAAAATAGGAAGAGGAGTTCAGCTCATTATCAAAGAGCTGCGCTGGATTGTCCCAAATGCAAAGTTTATTTCACGAAATTAGTGGAATTTTGATACATTGCTTGTGATGCTTGAAACATTCATGTATGTAAACAAACCCTGAATAGAGACTGGCAGTACCTATAGGGGAATTACCAACCTATGCAAACCTGCGCATACCGGTTGCAAAAAAAAAAGACCAGTCGCAATAGCAAACATGTCGTGTTGTGCGGTAGGATGTCAAAATCAAAAGTCCAAAAATAGAAAACTTAAATTTTACCGTACACCACACTGCTTTTAATGCCAACCGCAGACGTCTTTGGCTAACAGCCATCAGAAGAGCTGAAGGGAATGAGGACCTAATTTAAAATGCTTGACTCTGCAGTTCTCGAATCATATCAGGTAAGTTCACGCTATACAGGTGCCGTTCGCTGTCAGAATGCAGTTGTTTAGCTTGTTGATGATTACCCAGGCCTTGTATAGCTCCGTCTTCTTTCCTTGTCTTTGGCTAGGCAGAACCTCGGTTTTGAATCTGGTAATCATGGAACATTATTTCTAGCACATGACCACACAGAACAAAATTGTTGGCATCCAAAGACTTGTAGGCCTTTAACTTCTCTTGTAAAATCACTTGGTGTTTCAATGAGATAGTTGTATATTTCGGGGTGGATGCATGGCCATTTCAGCTTATCCAACATCCATTGGGAGGGTGCTATCGCAAATGGACCTGTCAGACGAACGCTGCTCACATTAACGTTAACTTTGCCGAATAACTGTGCTTATCACTGTGTGACAAGCTGTTATAATACGCTGAAAGCATTATGTAAATAATATATATAATATGTAATCAATGTAACTTATCTCTAATACAACAACAAACTCTGAACCGCATCACATGTCATTCCCTTGCTGTAAATAGTAGCGCTCCCGGTTTTTTTCTGCAACCTCGATGCGCACGCATCCTGAACGTTTACAAACCGGTAATTTGCCTATAGACATTACAATAGATGGTGGCTGCGTTAGCGTGTCGAAGCAATGAACCAAAAGCGGACCATCCTTTATATTATAATGTCTATGAGCAGTACGCCAAATATATGGACACACACACACCAGTCACTGAATCCAGCATATAGGGGTTCTCAACTGTCCGCCACATTCTGTCTTTATTTTATGCACTGTGTTTGTCATAAAGTTATCTGTAGCTCAAGTAAAAGCATTCTGTATTTAGCTTTTTGCTTGTACGGTGGATTTGAACTGTCAAAACACCTCTCAAAGTGCTTTTTCGGATGCGAAAAGTGGAAAAAATCGAACCTGGTTCGAATTTTTTATGACGGATGAAAGTTTCGGAGGCAGTGTGTCAATATGATTGACACTATGTGAGGTCGAATTTCATTTTTAATGTGGCAAAATTACGAACGAAAATTTCGGATTCCGTGTGCAATAATCTTTACTCAGTTATATTCTTTAACACAATGTAGTGTATTGTAACCCATTTCACCCATAATTCCATTCAACGTCCACGACTTCTTAATTCGGTTCATGTATAAATATGTTATTTTAGCAAAATTATATTCTATGAAATTCTATAAACAGTTTTATGTTGTCCTTTAGTGCAATTTAAAGGCTTAATTAGGCGAGTTAGTATAATTAGGCAAGTCATTGTATAACCATGGTTTGTTCTGTAGACAATCAAAAAAAAATGTTGCTTAAGGGTGCTAAAATATTGACTTTAAAAGGTGATTTAAAAATGCTAAACTTTTCTCTTTCTTTAATCTACAGAATGGAAACACTGCCTTATCTATTGCCAGGCGCCTGGGTTACATCTCTGTGGTCGACACACTCAAAGTCGTGACAGAGGAGACGCACACTACTGTGGTGAGGGAATTTGTGTCATAACACATTCTAAATATAATAAATACAGTTATTCTGCAGAATATTGTACAGCAGGTGTTTACTGTGCATTAGTACAGTTAAAAAATACAATTATTAAAATTATTGGTTTAAATTTGACAAAGAACAACATACACTTTATTAGGTACACCTGTCCAACTACTCGTTAACGCAAATTTCTAATCAGCCAATCACATGGCAGCAACTCAATGCATTTAGGCATGTAGACATGGTCAAGACGATCTGCTGCAGTTCAAACAGAGCATCAGAATGGGGAAGAAAGGGGATTTAAGTGACTTTGAACATGGCATGGTTGGTAGTATTTCAGAAACTGCTGATCTAATGGGATTTTCACACACAACCATCTCTAGGGTTTACAGAGAATGGAGAATGAATAGGTGCCACTCCTGTCAGCTATGAACAGGAAACTGAGGCTACAATTCGCACAGGCTCACCAAAATTGGACAATGAAAGATTGGAAAAACGTTGCCTGGTCTGATGAGTCTCGATTTCTGATGCAACATTCGCATGGTAGGGTCAGAATTTGGCGTCAACAACGTGAAAGCGTGGATCCATCCTGCCTTGTATCAACGGTTCAGGCTGGTGGTGGTGGAATGTAGTGGATTTGGGAGATTCGCATCATGGATGTGCAGCCTACAAATCTGCAGCAACTGTGTGATGCTATCATGTCAATATGGACCAAAATCTCTGAGGAATATTTCCAGTACCTTGTTGAATCTATGCCATGAAGGATTAAGGCAGTTCTGAAGGCAAAAAGGGGTCCAACCCGTTACTTGGAAGGTGTAACTAATAAAGTGAATGTATGCACTAACGTTTTATTTTATTTCTTTGCAGTCAGTGACTGAGAAACATAAAATGAATGTTCCAGAAACTATGAACGAGGTCTTGGACATGTCCGATGACGAAGGTAAACATGAAGGCTATTCATATGTTAGTGGTTTAATCCAGTTTTTCCCAACCCTGTTCCTGGAGGCACACCAACAGTAGGTATTTTGGATGTCTCTCTTATCTGACCCATTAACTTCAGCTTTTGGAGTCTCTTCTAATGTTCTGATGAGTTGATTCAGGTGTGTTTGATTGTGTTTGTGTGCCTTTAGGAACAGGGTTGGGAAACACTAGTTGAATCTTATGTGCATTTAAGTTCATTTTCGTTCATTTATCTATAATTTCTAACCCTTTTCATTTAAATTACACAGTTCGTAGAGCCAATGTGCCTGAAATGCTCATTGAGGACTATATTTCAGATGTTGAAGAAGGTATCCCTCTTATTTTGTGTGCTTTGCTCTTATAGCACCTGCTTTTTCCTTTCTTTTTTCCACGTTTTCCAACTAACCCAATCTTCGCATTCAGTCTTTTTGTGTGTGTGTGTGTGTGTGTGTGTGTGTGTGTGTGTGTGCGTGCGTGCGTGCGTGCGTGCGTGCGTGCGTGCGTGCGTGCGTGCGTGCGTGTGTGTGTGTTGAATATGGCTTTGTGCTCGTTGCTAGGCTACTCTTTATGAATATGGAATTCCTCAATATGCAAATCTCTGTTGGCGTGCATATATTAAGTCCGGGGGTTTGATATTTTAATAACAACTGTACATGTAATTGCAATTTCATACTCTCTTTGCAAATCCAGCCTCTATGGGAGGAAGAGTTTACTTCTGAAGTTTGGGCTGTTAGATCACTGGACAGACGTTTGTTTGGCTGGGTCCATTTCTGTTTTGCAGTCAGAACCCACAGAGTTTCAGTGTGAGCTCAATAGAGGTTGAATAGAAGTTTTCCAGTCACTCCCATGAATGACAATTTGGTGTATCCGTGTATTTGCGTACAGTAACATGTTGGTGTGAATTCTTATCCTTGATAAAACTATTACAATTATTACATTTAATTAAAATATCCTTTTGAGACAGACTTATATACATTAATATTAGATTAGAGCAGTGAGATCTTATATACATTACAGACAGATATATATACAGTGCATCTGGAAAGTATTCATAGCGCTTCCCTTTTTCCACATTTTTTTATGTTACACCCTTATTCCAAAATGTATTAAATTCATTTATTTCCTCAAAATTCTACACACAATAGCCCATAATGACAATGTGAAAAAATATTTTTTAAATTGTCGCAAATTTATTAAAAATAAAAAGCTGTAAAATCACATGTACATAAGTATTCACAGCCTTTGGTGTGAAGCTCTAAATTGAGCTCAGGTACTTTCTGTTTCCACTGATCATTCTTGAGATGTTCAGCAGCTTAATTGGAGTTCACCTGTGGTAAATTCAGTTGATAGAACATGGTTTGAAAAGGCATACAGCTGTCTATATAATGTCCCAGGGTTGACAGTGCATGTCAAAGCACAAACCAAGCATGAAGACAAAGGAATTGTCTGTAGACCTCCGAGATAGAATTGTCTCGAGGCACAAGGCTGGGGAAGGTTACAGCTCTGAAAGTTCCAATGAGCACAGTGGCCTCCATCATCCATAAGGGGCAGATGTTTGGAACCACCAGGACTCTTCCTAGAGCTGGCCGGCCATCTAAGCTGAGTGATCGGGGGAAAAGGGCCTTAGTCAGGGAGGTGATCAATAACCCGATGGTCACACTGTCTGAGCTCCAGCGTTCTTCTGTGGAGAGAGGAGAACCTTACAGAAGGACAGCCATTTGTGCAGTTATCCACCAATCAGGCCTGTATGGTAGAGTGGCCAGACGGAAGCCACTCCCCACCTGGAATTTGCCAAAAGGCATCTGAAGAACTCTCAGACCATAAGAAACAAAATTCTCTTGTCTGATGAGACTAAAATTGAACTCTGGAGTGAATGCCAGGCATTACGTTTGGAGAAAACCAGGCACCGCTCATCACCAGGCTAATACCATCCCTACAGTGAAGCATGGTGGTGGCAGCATCATGCTGTGGGGATGTTTTTCAGCAGCAGGAACTGGAAGACTAGTCAGGATAGAGGGAAAGATGAATGCAGCAATGTACAGAGACATCCTGAATGAAAACCTGCTTCAGAGTGCTCTTGACCTCAGACTGGGGCGACGGTTCATCTTCCAGCAGGACAATGACCCAAAGCACACTGCAAAAATATCAATGGAGTGGCTTCACAACAACTCTGTGAATGTCCTTGAGTGGCCCAGCCAGAGCCCAGACCTAAATCCTAAATCCTTTGTTGTTGCTAGGGCATTCCTATGTGGTTGCTAGGGTGTTATGGCTGTTTCCTATGGTAGCACATTGCATTTTCTTGGTTGCCAGGATGGTCTACGTTTCCTAAGAAGTATACAGTATGCAATAGTATACAGTTGCCAAGCTGATAGGATGTTGTGCATGTGTTTTAGATTGGTACTATGCAGTTGCTAGGTTGACACGGTGGTGTGAATGCTTTCCATGTCATTACTGTATAGTTGTTGTAGGTGTTCTGGGTGATTCCTATGTTGGTACTACACAGCTGCCAGGTTGCGCTGTGCTTAGCAGAGTGTTGCTGTGCTATGCTTTCCTGGGTGCCACTTTACAATTGCTAGGGTGTTGTGTGCTGGTGATGGAGTTACAGAGTGGTTTCTATGCCATTGGTAGGTTGGTCTGGATGCTTCCTAGGGTACCTATACCTATACAGTTGATAGCATGCATATTGTTGTGGGTGCTTCTGAGGAATTGATATATCATTCTAGAGTGTTAGTTGGATGCTAGAGTGCTGTTATACCTTTGGTTACTGCACCAAATCTAAAGAGTGCACCCTCTTCTGTGATATTCTGGTTACATTATGTGGTTTTAGCTGCTCATAACCTTCAGTCTGGATACTTTAATTGTTTTACATGTGGTGAGTATAGTTTTTGCATATGTATGTAGCAGGAATTAATCCCTTAATGAACCACAGCATGTGTGTACCTTGTATTTATTACATTGTGGGGACCAAATGATCCCACAAATATTCTAATACCAGTAAATTGTGAGATTGTTATATCCCCACGACATAAATTAAATATTTAGAAAATGTAAAAATGGCTGATTGTTTACTATGAGTCTTGATATTAGGCTTAGGGTTGAGGTAGTGGAATAGTAAATACAGTTTGTAGTGCACAATATGAAAACCATTACATTTCTATAAAGTGAGCCATGTGTATGCTTGCGCGTGTGTGTGTGTGTCCGCTGTAGAGACTAGTACATGGCATTTAGTTTCTGTAAACTGATATTGCTGCATACTCCTGGGGCATAACTCACATAGCTTCTTATTTACGAAGACCCTTTTCACATTTCCGGGTTTCTCAGTAGAGGAAGACGTCGTAGCTGGGTAAACTTAGAGCACAGTGAATGGGAGAGTACAACAAATCATTTTTTTACAATCCTATTTGCTGAAATAATTAAAGAAAAACTCCACGATGGTGTTATCAAGACTTGTGTGAGACTGATGACTCTCAGCCCCATAGACGCTGCATTAGAAACACCTCGCATAAGCTGTAATTGTTTTTTTGTAATTTGACGCAAAGATGATATAATACATTCATAAATGCATAAAATTGTTCATACTTTAAAAAAAAATCTAAATATTAAAAACTTTCAAGGATTTAAGTTTATGGTGACTGTAAAACGCATCATAACAGGCTTATGAGAAGGGTCAATTGTGCTTCTGTACCTTAAATAAACACACTGGAATACGCACTCAATACAGGGAGTGCAGAATTATTAGGCAAGTTGTATTTTTGAGGATTAATTTTAATATTGAACAACAACCATGTTCTCAATGAACCCAAAAAACTCATTAATATCAAAGCTAAATATTTTTGGAAGTAGTTTTTAGTTTGTTTTTAGTTTTAGCTATTTTAGGAGGATATCTGTGTGTGCAGGTGACTATTACTGTGCATAATTATTAGGCAACTTAACAAAAAACAAATATATACCCATTTCAATTATTTATTTTCACCAGTGAAACCAATATAACATCTCAACATTCACAAATATACATTTCTGACATTCAAAAACAAAGCAAAAACAAATCAGTGACCAATATAGCCACCTTTCTTTGCAAGGACACTCAAAAGCCTGCCATCCATGGATTCTGTCTGTTTTGATCTGTTCACCATCAACATTGCGTGCAGCAGCAACCACAGCCTCCCAAACACTGTTCAGAGAGGTGTACTGTTTTCCCTCCTTGTAAATCTCACATTTGATGATGGACCACAGGTTCTCTATGGGGTTTAGTTCAGGTGAACAAGGAGGCCATGTCAATTGTTTTTCTTCTTTTAGACCCTTTCTTGCCAGCCACGCTGTGGAGTACTTGGACGCATGTGATGGAGCATTGTCCTGCATGAAAATCATGTTTTTCTTGAAGGATGCAGACTTCTTCCTGTACCACTGCTTGAAGGTGTCTTCCAGAAACTAGCAGTAGGACTGGGAGTTGAGCTTGACTCCATCCTCAACCCGAAAAGGCCCCACAAGCTCATCTTTGATGATACCAGCCCAAACCAGTACTCCACCTCCACCTTGCTGGCATCTGAGTCGGACTGGAGCTCTCTGCCCTTCACCGATCCAGCCACGGGCCCATCAAGACTCACTCTCATTTCATCAGTCCATAAAACCTTAGAAAAATCAGTCTTGAGATATTTCTTGGCCCAGTCTTGATGTTTCAGCTTGTGTGTCTTGTTCAGTGGTGGTCGTTTTTCAGCCTTTCTTACCTTGGCCATGTCTCTGAGTATTGCACACCTTGTGCTTTTGGGCACTCCAGTGATTGTTGCAGCTCTGAAATATGGCAAAACTGGAGGCAAGTGGCATCTTGGCAGCTGCATGCTTGACTTTTCTCAGTTCATGGGCAGTTATTTTGCGCCTTGGTTTTTCCACACGCTTGCGACCCTGTTGACTATTTTGAATGAAACGCTTGATTGTTCGATGATCACGCTTCAGAAGCTTGGCAATTTTAAGAGTGCTGCATCCCTCTGCAAGATATCTCACTATTTTTGACTTTTCGGAGGCTGTCAAGTCCTTCTTTTGACCCATTTTGCCAAAGGAAAGGAAGTTGCCTAATAATTATGCATACCTGATATAGGGTGTTGATGTCATTAGACCACACCCCTTCTCATTACAGAGATGCACATCACCTAATATGCTTAATTGGTAGTAGGCTTTCGAGCCTATACAGCTTGGAGTAAGACAACATGCAAAAAGAGCATGATGTGGTCAAAATACTCATTTGCCTAATAATTCTGCACTCCCTGTATTTTTGACACAACTCTTCCACAATACCTTTTTAGCCGGGTAGCTACAAAATTGATGAATCAATTCTGCTCACATCGCCAGTTGGCAGCAGAATGCAAACGTCTGTTTGGCATTAAACCTTTTGCCATTGCTGACGCTGCTGGCTTTTTCCATCAGATTCTCTCTGTCTCTTTTTGGCTGCATAGAAGAGCTGAGCTCTGTTTATCCAGGCGTGAGGTGCAGTGTTAATAACTCAGATCCTGGAAAAATAACTCCCAATCACCAGTACCTTACTTTTAAAGCCTTAAGCAAGTGTCAGAATTGTAATGCTACTAATAATCAAAGTTCCAGCTTCCAAGTTTTCTAAAAATATTCTAAACACAAACCTATAGTAAAAGCTTTGGTTCTATTATATCAATTTGAGTCCCGGTGAGATTCTGGTAATACAAATAAAGCTAGTGAAACTAATGCTTGATAAACTAACTTTGTAATCTTGACCTGAGCATATCATCCACGGTCATATATATATTTTTTTCTCTCCCTAAGCATGTCTTCTCAACACGGTGTTAACACAACATTTTACTCAAGCCTCACTGTCTTTTTGCACACCTGTACGCCTATGGGGAAAGCTATAAATCAATCAAACTGTGATACAGACAATGTGAAATCAAAACAAAACAAAACAAAAATGTTTAACATACTGTAGGCTCATTCTGAAAATATAGCCCTATATACATTTCTGGAAATCACAAATAATGTAGCCAGAGGAATGTATGGCTGCATTTCGTCTTTAAAACGAACGATAGGGGGCGGTATTATGCCGTTCCCTTTCATGCTTACCATATGATCGCTGGTCAATCATTCATTCATTAATTTTCTTGTCGGCTTTATGGGTTTATGGGAGGAGGAGGGTGGGTCAGTCAATCAGTCAGTCAGTCAGTGGACAGCGGCCTCTGGTGGATTTATGCAAGAACAGCAGGCATGAATGGCACTCGCGAGAGAAATTTGAGATGTCAAAAATCATACACAGCGGCCTATAGCAAAAACTACAAAAAACGTAGCTCCTTGGACGTATATAGCGCTGTCCAGAAATCTATATAGGGGTACGTAATAAGAATAACCCTGGGTTGAAAATGTTAATAGTAGTTTACTGTACTTTGCAATTCACAGATGTTTTCTGCTATTTACTTATTTAAATTGCATTATGCTATATATCAAAAACTTTTGATATTGAATATTAAACTATTGCTCCAAATACTCTTGAATATTTGAATATAAAACAGTTTAAGTGATTTAATTGACTTTTTTCTTTTTAAGTCTGAAACAATATATTGTGTAAGGAATAAGAAATAAAATAATAAATAAGAGTTCTGGCAGCTCATTATTGTTTTGTTTTTTTTGTACTGTAGTTTATTGAAACAATATATATATAAAAAAATGTTAAACTGTTCTAAAGTGGATGAAGCAAAGATCAAAGTTCATTCATTCATTTTCTTTTTGGCTTAGTCCCTTTATTAATCAGGGGTCATCACAGCGGAATGAACCGCCAACTTATCCAGCATATGTTTTACGCAGCGGATGTTCTTCCAGCCAGAACCCAACATTGGGAAACACCCATACACTCTCATTCACACACACATATATCATGGACAAATGGTGATTTTATTTTTTACAGTGTGGATGTTTTCATTCACTTAGAGCTGTGTTACACACTGTATGGAAGCTCATTTTAAAAAAAGCCATAATAGGGGCTCATTAAGTGAACGTCCACTGTTGTTTACCACAGAACATAGCTGTAGCCCCCCTATATTTCTACTCAGCCCCCCTAAAACTTTTGCTATTAGCTCATAAACTGTACACTAAATTATCGCCTCAGTCCCCTTTAAATTTGATAAGAAAACGGCAGCAGAAATCGGCTCCTCCCCGTCTTTTGTTTTTCATTTGATCAGCAAACCACATCCGTGGACAGCGAGAGAACGAGGTGTGTGTTTATCGATATATTGGTATGATATCTGCTTATTTGCAGTTCTTTATATATAGATAATCTTGTATCACCTGCTGTATCCCAATGTCTCGGAGGAGCAGTCGGGTTTTCTCGGCGTTCACCTCATCAGCACAGCGAAAAAAATTCCTCCAGTGAAAAATATAACTCTTAACGAACATTTCGCTATTTTTATTTCAAACTTTTTTTATGAACAACCAATATAAAAGACATTACAGTTTGTGTGGCATTAACTATACCGTACAGTCTTGCACAGAAAGGATTAAACACAGTGATAGAACCACTTAGAGAATGTACTCGTTTTAACTGTCACTGACAGAGAGAGAAACGTCAAGTGTTGTCTAGTATTAAACATACTTTGTCTTTATTATTATCATTCAGATCGTGAAATATGTGAATTAGTCTCTCAGTTTAAAAATATATATTTATATGTTATTTAATTAGAAAAGTTCTAATAACAGTATTAGAACATTTAATTCATGCCTTCATGACAAACTGGGGTATTAGACGCAAATAAATGAGTAAGGACTGGTGAGAGTGTTATGGAATTAAATAACGCATGGCAAATGAGAAGAAAAAAAACTTCCGCATTTCGTGATGTGTGTGTGTGTATGTGTGTGTGTGTGTGTGTGTGTGTTTGTGTGTGTGCGTCTGTGTGTCTGTGCGGTCCTTTACTGACAGCCACCTGTGTGGATCTTGTCGGAAAATATGGCGACATGACGGTAATAGTTTGTCAGTAATGCCACTAATATCTGCATACTCCACGTCTCAATTCCATTTCTGTTTAGTTCAGTTATGACTTTAGTCGCATTAAGTAATCAAAAATCCTGTTTACATGGTGGACTCTTAATCAGAGTATTGTTTTAATCATATTAAAATCGTATTAAAGTATTGTTGCCCATGTAAACACACTCAATGCTTGACACCGTCAGGGCTCTGTGAACTTGCCTTTGAGAAGGAGCATTTTCTGTATGTACGTACATCAAAAGCAAGTATGAAATCACTGTTTGAAGCTTATGTAGGTCTACAGTTCAACATTCATGTTTAACTGAATAAACAGTTAGTAAACACAAGTACATCTTATTGAACATCATTTATTTTCATCACCAATTATCATAGTAGAACAGTTTTCTCAAGCAGTTTGTGATGCATTTTGGAAACAGGAGATGAGCCCCTGGTCTAATGCGTCACCTGGCTTGAGAAACCCGTTCTCAAAGACTTATTATTTGGGTAGCACACATATTCTGAATGCCTTCGGCAGAATTCAAATGAGCCATTTTAATCTAGATTAATCTAGATTAAAAAAATGTATCTATGCCCACCTATAATATATATATATATATATATATATATATATATATATATATATATATATATATATATAATTTATTTATTTATATTTTTTTACCTTATAAGGAGCTGAGCCCCCCTAAAATGAAAATCCTAAAATCACCCCTGCCACAGAACATCTCAACATTTCGATATGATGTCAAAGAAAAAAAAAAAGAGATAATGCATATGCATAAAAAACGTATTACTTAGTTAAATCCTGACTTTAAGGTATTTTAAGCAGGATTTACAAAACATTCAGTAATTCCTGCAAGTTCCTGCTATTTCAAACTCATCCAGCTCATGAGCGCTGTTCCCCCAGGGGCCGTGGTCAGGTGGCAGCCAGTCTTTATTTTCCATCAATCTCCCTCCTTTTTTTTTTTGTTTCACTATTTGTTCTGCTGCCTGTGGAAGGGCTCTTTTGTTGTCAGTTGCATAGGCTCTGATTACAGACAGCACCTCAACAGCACCAGCACAAATGACCATAGAAATACGCCCCCCTTCCACGGCTATTGTGTCCCTCCCCAGTCGGGGGGCTCCTGGGGCATGAGGAATGCCGCGGTCCGATCGGGACACTCGCTCTGAAACCTCACTCCTGCGATGACCTCACAGGGATCAGACTCGCGCCAGAGTCTGAAGGTCTCTTTCTGAACGTCCTGTCAGAAAGCTGTGTGTGTTTTTGAACACAGAGGGAACATTTTAGGACATGTGGAAGTAATCGTGGCGTTTGGAGCGGATTGAGGAAGTGTGGAGTAAAAAAGGGGACAAAGGAGCTGTGAATGTTTGTGTGAAGATGAAGGATGGATTTGGCTGCTCAATGTAAGAGATCTTGTTTGTCGGCTATTTCTGATTTGAAGTTACATGAGTTGATCGTTTTAGAAGCGGGAACGTGAGAGAAAGGTGATATCTGTGTGTGTGTGTGTGTGTCAAAGTTTACTTACAAATCTGAGCTCATGAGTTTAATGAAAACTTTTTGAAGATTTATAAAGATATGTGGTCTTTAAAAGTTAGTTTGAGCATTTATAGTACAGATGGTACTGTAATGTGGTCATTTGGCAATCTAGCTGTTTCACCGACCACTTGGTAAAGTGTTTTAGCTGACCTGTTCAGTGTTCAGGGTGCTAGCTAATTTTTATTGTGTAAGCGGCAGCACAGATTTGGGTCTCTTTAGGATATTTCACAATGTAACCGTGTAAATATGAGTACACTGTAAAAAATGCAGGGTTCCACACAGTTCTGTCAAGCTGTCCCAATACAAATCGATTAAGTTAACTTAAGTGTTTACAAATATAAGTGGATTGAACATAAAAGAATGAAGTTGTCTCCAACAAACGTAAGAATTGTGTTGTTTCAACTTATTTTAAATAGAAAGTGGTTTGAACAAGCAGCATAAGTCGTTTTTTTGAGTGTGTGCGCGCGCGCTTGTGCATATGAGTGTGCGTGTGTGTTTGAAAAAGAGTGAAAGTTTTAGGGGTGTGTGTGATTTCAGGGGGAGGTGGTTGTCAGGGTGTTAGCGGGGAAGTGATGGGGGGATTTGTTGTTAGAATGTTTCTTTTTCTTACACTGTAAAAAATGCTCCACACAATTCCTTCATGTTGTCCAAACAAAAATAGATTAAGTTGACTTAATTGTTTTTAAAAATTGATTGGATTGTACATAAAACAGTTAAGTTGTCCTCCGAAAAACCTCAAGAATTTAGTTGATTCAGCTCATTTTAAATAAGTAGTTTGAACAAGCATGTGTGCTTTTGAGTTTAGCCTGCATTCATGGTGTAGATAAATGTCCCAACTATGAGTTTATGTGAGCAGATTACATGCAAATCTTTTGTGAATTATTGTGAAACCAGAAGCTGATTCTGCATGGGCCACTCTGAGTTTCTGCAGGTTTCATCAAGTCAAGACTTTTGAAGACCTTTTTAAAATCATTATGAAGGAAATTGTAGACTTATACAGGGCTTAACACTTTGGATTTTTTTCTAATAGCCTGTTTGGATCAGTGGAAAAGACTTGCTTCATAAAACATTTTAGTTCTTTCTTAGCCACATATTTAAAAATACATGAACATTTAAACAAATGTTATTGTAAGTCATTTAAATCCTAGTGGTAAATAGAGTTAATAATAAAACATTTAAAAGTTTTGTTGAGATGGATTGTTGGTGATTATATTGGTGTCGGCCTGATTGAGTACCTTTACATGGACATAGCAAAATTAAGAGCTGTCTAAAATAATTTAAGACCTACAGAACAATATTTTAGTAAATTTAAGACTGCCCTGGCTCTCTGACTGATATCTATCAATAAAAAACAGAGTTAAACTAAATATACAGTTGCAGTCAGAATTATTAGCCCTCTTTTGAATTTGTTTTTCTTTTTTTAAATATTTCCCAAATTATGTTTAACAGGGCAAGGAAATTTTCACAGTATGTCTGATAATATTTTTTCTTCTGGAGAAAGTCTTATTTGTTTTATTTCGGCTAGAATAAAAGCAGTTTTTAATTTTTTAAACACCATTTTAAGATCAATATTATTAGCCCCTGTAACTACATTTTTTTTCGATAGTCTACAGAACAAAACATTGTTATACAATAACTTGCCTAAATACCCTAACCTGCCTAGTTAGCCTAATTAACCTAGTTAAGCCATTAAATGTCACTTTAAGCTGTATAGAAGTGTCTTGAAAAATATCTAGTAAAATATTGTTTACTGTCATCATGGCAAAGATAAAATAAATCAGTTATTAGAAATTAGTTATTAAAACTATTATGTTTAGAAATGTGTTGAAAAAAATTTGCTCTCCCTTAAACTGAAATAAACAGGGGGGCTAATAATTCTGACTTATACAGTTGTATATATATATATATATATATATATATATATATATATATATATATATATATATATATATATATATATATATATATATATATATATATATAATTTTTTTTTTAATTTCTTTTTTTTTTTTACTTTTATTTTTAAAATGTAAGAGGAAGGGTTGCCAAATAGTGTCAAATTTTTCAGTATTATCACAAACTGTATATCTAATCCTTTCTATTTGCATAGTCTGCATCATATAATGCATCCAATGTTTGTAACTGGGTGGTGAAAGATATTTCCAGTTCAGTGTTATAAGCCTTTTAGCGATTATTAAACAAAAGGGGAGTGCATTTGATTGTGTAGATGACAAGAAAACATTTGTAGGGTTAAGTCCAATTTAATTTTATATTCTAGAAAAAATCTCACAGGAAATTGCATGTTGAATAAATGTAATTTGTTATAAATATTTTTCTGGTTCTTTATGTAGAGCACATACTAAATTGTACACTTTACATGCACAACACATTTACTTCACTTCAACATAACAAACAATTGTTTAACGATTTTTCTAGACCATACATCACTTTTGCTCACTACTGTATAGCATTATTATTAGTAGTAGTAGTAGTAGTAGTAGTAGGAATTTATTATTTATGACATTTACTGTATAAAGTGTGAATTACATGATCTTCTAATATAAGTCAGATGTTGATCATTATAACCTCAAAAATCAGAAAATCATAATTGAGTTTTTCTTTTCTTGCTCTTCCTCTCTTTTTGTTTCTCTGCTATAGTGTGCATTAAGACATATGGTTTGCTTGAATCTAAACTGCAGCAGTTTGTTAGAAATACACATTCAGATCTAATTTATAGCCATCATAAGCATGTTGGAACACGTGGTCTTGATATTCTCAAAGTGCCTTGCTTACACACCCTAAACAAAGACTGCATGAATCTGTGGCTGTCAAAGAGTTTGGGACGCGTGCCAGTGATTGTTGTGGGATTGGTCTGATCCAGCTATTCATTTCTAACGCCAACACATTCTTATTTCTCATAATTCTTCAGTGCATAAGAGAAATGGAAAAAGGGATTGTAATGGCATTCGTGTTGCTTTAAAGGGGACCTATCATGCCCCTTTTTACAAGATGTACAGTAAAATAAGATCTCTGGTGTCCCTAGAGTGCGTATGTGAAGTTTGAGCTCAAAATAACCCACAAATAATGTTTTATAACTGCTCCTTTTAGGCTTTTAGGCTCAAATTGCGCCATTTTGGTGACTGTCGCTTTAAATTCAAATGAGATTGTGCTCCCAGCACTCTGTTCAAAAGGGGCGGAGCTACAAATGCCTATGTGTCAGCATAGTGGCAGATTCAAAACTCTAATGTCGGACGGCTGCTTCTCACTCAGGGCTGTTTATGCTAATGAGGGATAGATCATCACCAATGTGCGGGGCTTTCCCCCTCTGATGACATGTACAAAGGAAGAATGTCAATTAAAGTGTTTCTACAGACAAAGTGTGATTATAAAATATGAAATGAATCATAAGAAGCTGGTTATATTCACACACTGTTACCAAACAACTGTGTTTAAACGCTTTATAAAAGTGATTTTTGCATAATAAGTCCTCTTTAAATAGCCTCTTTCTCTTTAAAGGGTGTAGTAATGGTTTGTTTTTCTGCTAGGTGAGGATGCGATGACCGGAGACACAGACAAATATCTGGGGCCGCAGGATCTGCGTGAGCTCGGGGACGACTCTCTGCCTCAGGAAGGATATGTGGGATTTAGTGTTGGAGCCCGAACGGCCAGGTAACATCAACTCAACATATAGAGAAATGTTGTCTGCGTATACACTGTTAACAATTTCCTGTAGAATCTATAGTAACTGAATGCCAGCAGTTTGCCAGTAACTTACTGTTAATCAATTATAGCAAACATACTGTATTTACATTTAAAGCACCATTTATCATGCTAAACTTTAAAGTCGTAACATTTAAATGGGGGCTCGTCCGGGATTTAAACCCAGGACCTCTTGTACCTAATACCTTCTTTTTACATCAAAGTATTACAGTATTGTATATCTTTACTGTAAAATGTACAGCAATTTTCACAATGCAACATTAAAACACAGTAACATACTGCATAATTGTTCTACAGTAAAATACAGTTCATATTACAGTTAAATACAGTGCAATTTGCAAAAATCATTTACATTATTATGAAAAATCTCTTTTTTTAAATCATTTTCAATTTAACATACACAGTGGAAAGCTGTACAGTGCATCCGGAAAGTATTCATAGCGCTTCACTTTTTCCACATTTTTTTATGTCACAGCCTTATGGAAATAAATGGATTAAATTAATTTATTTACTCAAAATTCTACACAATAATTTTGAAATTGTTGCAAATTTATTAAAAAAATCACATGTACATCAGTATTGACAGCCTTTGCTGTGAAGCTCTAAATTGAGCTCAGCTACATTCTGTTTCTACTGATCATTCTTGAGAGGTTTCAGCAGCTTAATTGGAGTTCACCTGTGGTCAATTCAGTTGATTGGACATGATTTGAAAAGGCATACACCTGCCTATATAAAGTCCGAGGGTTGACAGTGCACGTCAAAGCACAAACCAAGCATAAAGACAAAGGAATTGTCTGTAGACATCCGAGACAGGATTGTCTTGAGGCACAAGGCTGGGGAAGGTTGCAGAAACATTTCTGCTGCTCTGAAAGTTCCAATGAGCACAGTGGCCTCCATCATCCGTAAGTTGAAGATGTTTGGAACCACCAGGACTCTTCCTAGAGCTGACCGACCATCTAAGCTGAGTGATCGGGGGAGAAGGGCCTTAGTCAGGGAGGTGATCAATAACCCGATGGTCACTCTGTCTGAGCTCCAGCGTTCTTGTGTAGAGAGAGGAGAACCTTACAGAAGGACAACCATCTGTGCAGCTATCCACCAATCAGGCCTGTATGGTAGAGTGGCCAGACGGAAGCCACTCCCCACCTGGAATTTGCCAAAAGGCATCTGTAGGACTCTCAGACCATAAGAAACAAAGTTCTCTGGTCTGATGAGACTAAAATTGAACTCTTTGGAGTGAATGCCAGGCCTTACATTTGGAGAAAACCAGGCACTGCTCATCACCAGGCTAATACCATCCCTACATTGAAGCATGGTGGTGGCAGCATCATGCTGTGGGGATGTTTTTCAGCAGCAGGAACTGGAAGACTAGTCAGGATAGAGGAAAAGATGAATGCAGCAATGTACAGAGACATCCTGAATGAAAACCTGCTTCAGAGTGCTCTTGACCTCAGACTGGGGCGACGGTTCATCTTCCAGCAGGACAATGACCCAAAGCACACTGCAAAAATATCAATGGAGTGGCTTCACAACAACTCGGTGAATGTCCTTAAATGGCCCAGCCAGAGCCCAGACCTAAATCCTATTGAACATCTCTGGAGAGATCTGGAAATGGCTGTACACCGTCGCTTCCCATCCAACCTGATAGAGCTTGAGAGGTACTGCAAAGAGGAATGGGCAACAATTCCCAAAGACACGTGTGCCAAGCTTGTGGCATCATATTCAAAAAGACTTGAGGCTGTAATTGTTTTTTTATTTGTAATAAATTTGCAACAATTTCAAAAAATCTTTTTTCACATTGTCATTATGGGGTGTTATGTGTAGAATTTTGAGGAAATAAATGAATTTAATCCATTTTGGACTAAAGCTGTAACATAAAAAAATGTGGAAAAAGTGAAGCGCTATGAACACTTTCCGGATGCACTGTAGGTGCTACTGTTTTCAAATACCATTTAGGTCTAAATTTAAGGTTTACTCATATCAATAACCTATTAAATTTTCATCATATATTTCTTCTTCTTGAGAAATCCTTGTTACTTTTAGTTTGGCTGGAGTGAGACCTTCTTTTAACATCACCTCAACATTTAGAGAAACTGTTGTCTCCATATTAACTGTTAACAATTTCGTGTAGAATCTATAGTAACCTAATGGCAGCAGTTCACCAGTAACTTACTGTAAATCAGTAAAAATACTGTATTTACATTTGCAGCACCATTTATATTGCTGTATTATATTTATTTACAGTATTGTATATCTTTACTGTAAAATGTACAGCAATTTTCACAATTCAACGTTAAAATACAGTAACATACTGCATAACTGCTTTACGCTTTGGACAAAAGCATCTGCTAGATGACTAATTTACAATTTTTTTTTACAATTTACAAATATCGTTAACAGTGTTGCTTTTACATTATTATGAAAATTGCTCTTCATTTTTTTATTGTTTTCAATATAACATACACAGTGGAAATCTGTAAGTGCTATTGTTTTTAAATAATATTTAGGTATACATTTAATGTTTACTCATATCAATAACTTATCAAATTTCAAATTAAAAGTCTTAAAATGATTTTTAAAAAGTCTTAACTGATTTTATTCTCGACAAAATAAAACAAATAAGACTTTCTTCAGAAGAAACTATATTATAGGAAATACTATGAAAAATTCCTTCCTCTGTTAAACATCATTGTTTGAAATGTTTAAAAAAAATGAACAGGAGGGCTAATAATTTTGACTTTAACTGTATATCATATAGCATTTTTAAGTGTGAACACAGTTAAGGGGTTAAACTAAATGGAATGATTAAATGGAACATGCATTAGAGTCAGTCATATTAATATGTCTCATCTAAATGAGCTGGTGTGATGGTGGTTGCAGATCATTCATGGCTTCAGCATGCAACTGTCTTATCTAAAGGCTGTCGAGTTTGTATGTTTGTGTGTGTGTGTGTGTGTGTGTGTATGTGTGCGTGCGTGCGTGCGTGCGTGTGTGTGTTGTCCTCCTGCTGTCATCTTTTGATTCAATAGCATGTGCTGTTGAGTGAGAAACGCGGAGCTAATGTTTAACCATACATGTAAGTCGCTTCAGGGGATTTTCCCTCAAACAAACAAGTTAGACAGCGTTCAATGATCGAAAGGGTTCAGACTACACACTAGCCTCATAACAGGAAATTAAAGTCAGGTTCAATAACAGCCCTGAGCATCTGACACTTTATAGTGAACGACTCGAGGGTGTGATAAAAATGAATTTTATCCTGAAAGTGGATTGGGTATCTGTGAAAGTAAGTTTTTATGTTAGTTAGTAAGTTTTAAAGTGGTCATTTATTTTGGTTTTTAACAACATCGTTTTTATTATATTATATTTTGTATTTATATCTAATTATTTTAAGTTATTATTATCCAGTCTCGTATATTGTATAAAAACAGTATTGCCCAATACTTCATATTTAATTACTTTGACTTTTAAAAACATTTTTTATTCTATTATTTGTCTTATTTTTCACTTGTACTGTAGCGTACAAACCATTTGTTGTAGATTTTAGTCTCTTATTGTTTAAAAAATAATAATTAATAATTGAGTGTTATTTTATGCATAATAAAATTGGGTATTTACAGGTTAATATTATCAATAACACCAAAATAATTTGCCTAAATATCATATATATTAAAGCAGTTCATTGTGCTGTGGCGACCCCAGATTAATAAAGGGACTAAGCCGAAAAGAAAATGAATGAATGAATCATATATTAATATATATATTTATGTAATTTGTTTTTTTTTATTATTACTATTACTATTAGTGCTATTTTAGAATCATAAGGTAACTATTTTCATTTCAGTAGTAGCATTATTATAATATACTTTATTTCAGTTTTTAATTTTAAAAACAAAGGGAATTAATATATTTACTAGCATAAAAATATTTTTGTAGATTTTAGTCTCTTAAGTTTTTAAAATATATATTTTAAAATAAATAATAATAATTGTAAAATATATATTTTAAATAATTGAGTATTATTTCATGCATCATATAATATATTATTACATATTATATATGAATACACATCTGGGTAAAAAATTTTTTTTTTTTAATTTTTTACTATTGCTAATAGTGCTGTAAATATCATATATTAATACATATTTGGTCATTTTTGTTTTTGTTTTTTTATTATTATTACTATTAGTGCTATTGTAGAATCATTAAGTAACTGTTTTCATTGTAATAGCTAACTTTATTTCAGTTTTTAATTTAAAAACCAAAGGGAATTAATATATTTATTTTATTGTAAATTTTAGTCTATTAATTTTTTTTTAAATAATTGGATATTATTTTATCATATAATTGGATATTTACAGGTTATTATTATCCATAACAAGAAAATAATTTGCCCAAATATCATATATTATTAATATTATTATTACTATTAGTGCTTTTTTCGAATTATTAAGTCAACATTTAAATTTTAAAAGCTTGCTTTATTTCCGTTGTAAATAAACAAAACAAAGGGAATTATTATATTTACAGTACTAGCAAAAAAACTATTTATTGTAGATTTTATTCTTTAATAATTTTAATCAGCCTTAATACCACCCATTTATTCATTATTGTATTTAATTAATTTATTGTTATAGTTTTATTATTATTATTATTTACTAGTGCTATTTTACGTATCGTTGGGTAAATATTTTAGTTTTTAATAGCTTGATTTATTTTCATTTTTAATTTTAAAACAAAGTGAATGAAAACACTAGCATAAAATTATTTATTAGGTATATTTTACTAAGAGCCTAAATATCACCCATTTATTCATTCATTATGTTGTTCTTTATCGTATGTTATTATGTCGTATTTTATTATTTTAGTTTTTAATTATGATAATTGTTTTTATTATTTACTCTAAGTGCTATTATAGTATCATAAACTATTTAAGTTTTTAATAGCTTGATTTATTTAAATCATTCATTTTAAACAAAGTGAATGAATATATTTACTAGCATAAAACTATTTATTGTAGATTTATTATTTTAATTTTAAACCAATCAGCCTAAATATCAACTATTTATTCATTCATTCAGCCAGTCATTATTGTATTTAAATATTTTAGATATTATTATTATTATTATTATTATTATTATTGTTATTATTATTATTATTATTATTATTATTATCAGTGTTATTTTAATAATCAAGTAACTATTTATTTACCATATTATTAAGTAACTATTTGCTTAAAAATGGTACTTTGCATTTACAAATGAAGTATTGAGTTTATGGTACAGGAGCTGGATTTTGGCCAAAGTGTACAAAAAAAATACAACAAGACCATCTACTTGAAGAAACTTAAGAATAATACTAGTTGAATGTACTGATACAAATGTTTGGAAAGCGGTGCTTTGAAATGAACCTGCATGTCATTGATCATTATTAGGGATGTTACCATATTTCCTTGGCACAAAAGAGCGCCTAATAACTTCTTCACTGTTTGTTTAGGATATTTAAATACTGTATATTTTAAGGAAAAGCCTCAGATAGTATAGTACAGCCGCAGACATGAACCCTGCTTCATTCAGCCTCTGCATTTCTGATTTGTTGCCTTTCAATTTCCTCTGTTCTTCCTCCTCCATTATAAACCCACACCATAGTCCTAAAGTCAGGTAAGAGGGCATGATGTTTCCACCTTCCCTCCCTCATCCCGAATCATTCAGAAACCATGAAGCGTTGTTGTGTTACCGTGCTTTGTGCGTTGTTTTTCATTTGATGAGGAAAAACACATTCTTGCTGTGCGTAGACTATGGTTTCATTTCAGTTTGAGATTTGTGTTGACAGTTTGGTGTATTGTGCACAATTTTGTTTTTTTCAGGTTGTTGTAAAACATTTCTGTTTTAAGTCCAATTCCGAATAATTTCTCAATGTAGCTTCCAGGGATGCATGAAAAGCCATTTTAATCAGCAAACAGAACCACAAACAAACAAATAAACAGATTCTGCTCTGGCAGTGAGACTGTAAAGCGAGAAGTCTGAGAACTGCTGTAGGCATCGTATTGATTTCTGATGTACAAACAATCTGTGTCAGCTCAGTAATGCGAACAGAAATGAACACTATAGTAAAATAAAATGCTGCTTGTTCAAACTTTTATTTAAAATGAGCTGGAACAACACAATTATTTAGTTTTTTCTGGCAAATTAATTGTTTTATGTTCAACCAACTTAAATTGTAAAAACCTTTAAGTTAACTTAATTGAATTGCGTTGGGATGACATAAAGGGTTTGTGTGGAACCCAGCATTTTTTTACAGTGTAGAGATAAGAAAGATAAAATCACCAACATCCAGATCTTTAGCACAGCTTTATATAGAATTGTTTCTGTTGGAAACTGTAGGATTTTTGGTAGGCCATGGAATCTGTGTTTAAATCTATACAGGCTCATTGGGAAAATGTGCCCAGGGATACATTTTTGAGAATCGAAAAATATATGCCTGTTGGCAGGGGCGGACTTAACCAATAAGCGAGGTAAGCATGTGTGTCCTCAATAGTTTAGTTCCAACCCTAATCAGACATACCTGGGCTAGCTATTCAAGCTTTTACTAGGCTTTCTAGAAACATCTGTGCAGGTGTGTTGAGACAAGTTGGGGCTAAAATCTGCAGGACACCGGCTGTCCGTCCCCAAATCACTAAGTTCGCCCCTGCTTGTTGATACATATGGCTGCATTTTATGTGTAAAATGAACGCTACAGGGTGGTACCTTCCTCTGTATTGACAGATTTTCCAGTCTGACTGGTTTGCTCGGTAGCTTACCAAAAAAGGTGTCAGACTTGGGATGCGGTTTGAGTCTGGCGAAGGTTGGTTCTAGAAAACTAGGTAAGATGAAACCCAAGTAAAGCCGTGACGTCATAGTAGAAGCACACAGCCACAATAGCTTTTTCTCTTCTAGTTTGCTTTTGAAAACACTATCGGTTGGGTTTAGGAAAGGGGGGTGTAAGTCAGGCAATATCAAGCTGATATATTATGCATGACTACAAGCCAACAGCCAACAGTGAGAAAGACATTAAAATCTGCAGTTATCTTACGTATTAGTAATGTAAATGTCACCCTCTAGTGGATTTGTGAAATCAAAAACTGCAAAAAGACATAGCCCCGGATACATACACTGGGGAAAGTATTTGTTGAACACATCACCATTTTTCTCAGAAAACATATTAATAAAGGAGCTGTTGACTTGATATTTTCACCAGATTTTGATAACAACCAAAGAAATCTATATATATGCAAAGAAAACCAATCTAATTAGTTTACAAATTAAGTTATGAGTAGGCCCACACGGAATCTGCGTGCGCAGAAATCCGCAGATTTTTAGCTCATCATTAAGTCTGTGTATTTACTTGTGTTAATGTGTGTACATTTATATTTATTCAGTTTTTAAATTAATTTCACAAATTGTATTGTGATATAATAATAGGAATATTAAAATGTTCATATGATTTATTTACAATACAGTTTAAGTATCTTTCAGTAGATATTTTATATGATAGATTTCCTTTGTTTACCAAATAAGAGGATCTAATTGCATTGTAAACATTAAATAAAAGTTAAAAATGTATTATTTATTATTTCATATATTTTAATTATAATATATATTTTATAATATAGTTTATCAAGTTTTTAATTAGGATACTCCTAAAATCATTCTTACAAAATTCTCCGCTGAAATAGCAAAAAAGAATGAAGAAAGGGAGGTGTAGAAAGGCAGTGAAAGCCCAGACAGCAGCTGAAATCTCTCAGCAGTTTTTCAGCAACCCTTTACCCTTTCTCAGTGTAAATGAATATTAGCTGCTTCAGTCTAACATCTACAATACCAGGATGATGAACATGAAACCAGGGTGGACATTTCAGCAAGACAATGATCTAAAACGCAGCCAAACAAACTCTCAAATGATATAAGAGAAAGAAAATCAAGCTGTAGAATGGCCCAGCCAGTCACCTGACTTGAATCCAATTGAAAATACCAAATAAAGATCAGATTTTATAGACGAGATCCACAGAATCATCAAGATTTTGACACTGTTGAAGTCTGTGAAAACTCACACCTGAGCAATGCATTTAACTTCATTCTCCATATGGGAGGCGTCTTTAAGCTACCATCGCTGAAAAATCCTTTTACATAAAGTATTAAATAAATGTAAGTAGTTCAGGGCTTTCTCCTTGTCACATTACATTGTTATCACACATAACTCATTTTTAGGATTTGTTTGTTTTGTTTTATTTTAATGTGTTGTTTGGGTTTTTACCAAAATCTGGTTCAATTTCATGTCAACAGCTTCTTTAGAAATATTATTCCCAGGAAAAACATGACATGTTCAATACTTATTTTCCCCACTGTATTTCTCGGTTCACTAAAATATATCCCTGGGCACATAATTCCAATGAATTTGGGTTGGTTTAAATGCATCAAAAACTTGATGTATTTACAACAAAGATGTATTTAAAACTTGAAATAAAAGAAAGCATCATGTTTATTTTCACCTATCATAATATATTATTCGCTATTACTATCATAGTAACTATTAACTATCATTAAATACAACTATACTCAACTATCAAGTCTTCTGTCCTCGATTTTGCATCACTTTATTAGATTTTACATTATGCAAATCTTGCTTTAATGATTTATTATTATGTAGCTACTTTAGGACTGTTCAATAAACTTTTTAAAGTGTGTAGCTTTTAAAAGTCGTACATAGTTTGTGTCTCATTCATTCAGTTAATACAAATATTCATTCTGAACTGATCCATATTCTCCAGTTTTTCGCTCGACGTCTAAACCATCACACGACTACAGATGTCTCTCATGATCCATGTTTTTTGGCTATTGTGCATCAGGTTCCCTGGAAGTTGCATGCAATAATGAGTGTTTTTGTTTTGTGTGTTTGTGTGTGTGTTTTGTGCGTACTTCACTGTCACTCCCCCGCCCTCCTGCACTGTATGGTATTCATGTAAATGCCAACAGCCTGCGCTCCTTCAGTTCGGATAGGTCCAACACTCTCAACCGGAGCTCCTTCGCCCGGGACAGCATGATGATCGAAGAGATCCTGGCGCCCACCAAGGACACGGTATGCCATTATATCATGTTGAGCATTTAAAAGCTTTAATACCATAATGTGCTCCAATTTAGTTCAGCAGATTTGAAAATACAAATACACTTCATGTACACATAGACATGACCTATATACTATATAACTGCAGGTTAACTATATTCATATATAAGAACTTAAAAGCTCTCTTAGTTACTAGTTACAGTGCTCAACATAAATGAGTACACCCCATTTTGAAAATTAATATTTGTATCCATTTCTCAGTGAATATAGGCCATATATTTTAGTGCATTTGAACAAAACAGGTTTATTAAATGGATATATTTATTACAATTATATTTGAGTCACAGAACATCTTTAGAAATAGAAAGATAATACATTTAAATTCATGTGAAATATTGAAAAAACTAATTACAAACTACAAAATTTCAACAAACTTACAACATATAAATTTGGGTGTACTTATTTTGGACCGTTATCATAAGTTATGTTGTTAGATGAGCTCCAGATTTGGCTTCAGTACTGACTAATCTAATGTATAATATTGTATTGCTTCCTATAGAAAATAATAATGTAAATGAGGGATTTGTGAGTGGTGGACTCATATATGTTGAGCACTGTATAATTAAAGTTATTAGTAACTAATAAAGTTATAACTAATGACCTTAACTTTTCTGAATTTGATTGTAATGCAATAATGTGCACCTTTTGTAAAGCTGCTTTAAAACAATAACTATTGTGAAAAGCGCTATACAAATAAACTTGAATTGCATTGAATTTTAATGAGGTTTTGAAGTTTGAAGTTCTGTTTAAATGTTACGGAAGAGTGAATATGATCATTGTTTAGTGCTGTTGTATGTAGCAAAACACTGTGGTATAACCTTCACTGTATTAAAATCATTTAAAGCAAATTTTGACTGAAAATAAATTGACTTTTGTTCCAATTATGAACCAATTATGAATTATTATGTTGTCTTGATGTATATGCTTCTGGTAGACACAGCCTTATTACAGCCTTATTCCAAAATGGATTAAATTCATTTATTTCCTCAAAATTCTACACACAATACCTCATAATGATGATGTGAAATAAGATTTTTTGGAAATTGTTGCAAATTTATTAAAAATAAAAAACCTGAAAAAATCACATGTACATAAGTATTACTCAATACTTTGTTGATGCACCTTTGGCAGCAATTACAGCCTCAAGTCTTTTTGAATATGATGCCACAAGCTTGGCACACCTGTCTTTGGGAATTGTTGCCCATTCCTCTTTGCAGTACCTCTCAAGCTCTATCAGGTTGGATGGGAAGCGAGGGTGTACAGCCATTTTCAGATCTCTCAAGAGATGTTCAATAGGATTTAGGTCTGGGCTCTGGCTGGGCTACTCAATGAAATTCACAGAGTTGTTGTGAAGCCACTCCATTAATATTTTGGCGGTGTGCTTTGGGTTATTGTCCTGCTGGAAGATAAACCGTCACCCCAGTCTGAGGTCAAGAGCACTCTGAAGCAGGTTTTCATTCAGGATGTCTCTGTACATTGCTGCATTCATATTTCCCTCCATCCTGACTAGTCTTCCAGTTCCTGCTGCTGAAAAACATCCCCACAGCATGATGCTGCCACTACCATGCTTCACTGTAGGGATGGTATTAGCCTGGTGATGAGCGGCGCCTGGTTTTCTCCAAACGTAACGCCTGGCATTCACTCCAAAGAGTTCAATTTTAGTCTCATCAGACCAGAGAATTTAGTTTCTTATGGTCTGAGAGTCCTTCAGATGCTTTTTGGCAAATTCCAGACGCGGAGAGGCTTCCTTCTGGCCACTCTACCATACAGGCCTGATTGGTAGATTGCTGCACAGATGGTTGTCCTTCTGTAAGGTTCTCCTCTCCTGAATTTAGGTGGTAACTGAATTGAACACAGGTGAACTCCAATTAAGCTGCTGAAACATCTCAAGAATGATCAGTGGAAATAGAAAGTACCTGAGCTCAATTGAGAGCTTCACGGCAAAGGCTATGAATACTCATGTACATGTGATTTTTCAGGTTTTTTTTTTTTTATAAATTTGGGTATTGTGTGTAGAATTTTGAGGAAATAAAGGAATTTAATACAGTTTGGAATAAAGCTGTAACATAAAAAATGTGGAAAACGTAAAGCGCTATGAATACTTTCCAGATGCACTGTATTTAAGTAACATTATCTGCTTTTAAATGTACTTTTGGGTATTGAATAATCTAAATAGTGCACGTTTGGTACAATTAAGCACTTTTACTTTTTAAATGGTGTAACTTAAGTGTTTGATAAGAGCAAATCACAGTTCAGTATGCAAATACTTTTAGATATGCAATATCTTTTAGATTTTGTTAAGTTTATGAACTTAAAGACATGGTACGTTATAATTCACTGTTAGTTTCCTCATCCTTAGGCCATCAAACATGTACAGTAGGTGAGATGTTTAATAATTAGAACGTTAGAGAAGATTATCTACCTGCACTTTGTACAATATAATACAATTATATACATATATACATGCGTTTTGATGAACAGGACAGTCATTAAGAGCCATGGGTAATAGTTTTGTTTTGCCAGTATGTTTTTTAGACCTTTAGTATACAAGTAGCCATTGACTTGCATTTTATAAATCACCAAGATTCACATTTTTAGATAAAAAATCTTCTTTTGACAGAAAAAAGTCTCTTGGATGGCCTGAAGGCTGTGTAAATTATTAGAACAACTTAATTGTGGGGTGAACTATTGCTTTTAGCATGTAAATATATATAAAAATGAAACACTGACAGCAGAAATTATTCAGAACTGTGATTATATTATACTGATATAGTCAAATATACAGCTGTAAGGTGATGAGGAAGGATGTTCAAGTCATTCCATGTGTCACTGTTCATTTGGAGTCATTCAGGATCTGTCTTTTCTCTTCAAATGCTTCAGGGGGTCTGTAGAGACATGCCCACCCTTGTTGACTCTCATTATAAGGTATAAAATGCATAAAGGAATTCTGTATTGATTCTTAAGGGGCGGTCACACTACACTTTTCATTGCATTGACCTCCATTCATATGCATGCAAATCTGTATTACATGAAGATCAAGCTTTTAGCTGAATTAAAGGAACGCCAGAATAGCATGTTTGCAGTAGATTGCAACAGCCTGATCTCACGAGAAAACGTAAGTTTTTTACGTTTTGTCAGTTTTGTAAGTTTAGTGGCTAATTCATACGACTGAACTCGATTTTACGTTTTTAAAATGGAGGCATGGCACCAAACCCTGCCCCTAAACCCAACCGTCAACCGCAAATCGTATGAATTAGATCGTACAAATTCATTCGAAATAGCCACTAAATCAAAAAGTTACGAATTGCCGTGAGATTGCGTTGATATTTTTTACATTTCGGATGCATTATATGTTGAATTATGATTTTTATGGACTGTCCATGCAGTAGATATTTGGCAAGTCTAGTGTGATCGCAGCTTTGATCCACAACCCAATGCAGGCAAACATGAGCTTTGCTCCACAACATGCATTTGCTGTAGTTTCATTTTTATGTTCAACTCTTCAGGAAGGCTCAATATTTTATATCCTAGCTTTTCACATTGTTTTGGCTTCTCCTGCATGTTGTTTTGTTGATTGCGATTGTCATCTTCAACCACAAGACAAGGTGATAATTGTGTGGTTGAGCTGTAAATTGCAGAGAGCAGAGTCTCAGTCTCATACAATATGAGAGTTTATTTGAAAGCACGGGCCATTTACCACGGTTCACCACAGAGCTGCTGTGAATGGAAATATGAATAGTTTGTTGACAAGCTTGTTTTGTGTTTTAGCACCTGGCCTTGGCGAAAGATTACAACACGGACTCAATGAGACGTTACAGCTGGACGCCAGACACTCTGGACAATGTGAACCTGGTCTCCAGTCCTGTCCATTCAGGGTAAGGCCACTTTCACCATGACTTTTCTTATACTACAGAATTAGTGGTCTGAACAACCAGCAACACTAATTCTGAAAGTATACTTGATACGGCTGCACAATATATTGGTTCTTCAGCATCAATATCGCTATGTGTGAATCTGCAATAGCCACATTGCAGGGTCTGCAATGTTTAGTTGTGATTATAATGACCAGGAACCTGATTTGTGGGGTCATCGCAAAGTTTAGGGAATTCATTCCGCTGAAGTGACCCCGCATTAATAAAGGGACTAAGCTGAAAAGAAAATGAGTGAATGAATCGCAAAGTTTAACTCGACACCGACAACAGTTCATCAAACTGGGCTTGGCTCAGTCAGAAGCACCGCTGGAAGCCTCTGTCATCCAGGTTAAGTTTCTGGAGGAGTTTATGAGCTCACAGAGCTGGGTGCACCTCTGAAAGTATCTAGTGGACTCAGACACTGCTCCAAACGTATCGACGCTGTTTTACAGCCTTCATAAAGCACATGAACACAGTTATATTATCAATAAAATCCATGTTAGCCATTTAGCTGGAAGCCTCCGTCTTCCAGGTTAAGTTTCTGGAGGAGTTTATGAGCTCACAGAGCTGGGTGCACCTCTGAAAATATCTAGTGGGCTCAGACACTGGTCCAAACGTATCGACGCTGTTTTTCAGCCTTTATAAAGCACATGAACACAGTTATTTTCTCAATAAAATCCATGTTAGCCATTTAACAACAGAGCTACAGTCACCGGGCAGACAGAAGCCCTGCCCATGACGCGAATCCGCATCTGTTTTGAAGTGAATTTGATGCGTGAATGAAGCGGAGTTTGATGCGCGAATGAAGCGGAGTGTGACGCGCGAATGAAGCGAGTAAACTCAAATGTGCACGCGTCTATTTACATGCGAATAGCGCGATTTAGCCGCGCGTTCCGCGTCTGATGTGAACGCAGCATAAGAATCACCGGTTCAACCCAGCTCAGACCGTGTTGGGTTACATTTGTTACAATTGTTTGTTATGCTTTATGCAGATGTATGAATTCTTTTCAAGTACAGTTATTTAGGTCATCTTTTGTGAAATTATATTCATATCGCGAATGTTTATTGCAGAAGAAAAAAATATCGCAATGTCAGTTTTTTCCAATATCGTTTAGCCCTAATACTTGATTTTTTTAAAAACTGATTGATTTTGTTTAATCGAATGAATCTAATGCAAAGTATGCGTATGCTATTCTGATGAGAAGGTTTATTTCATGCACACTGATGTTTGCCCTAGCATACATTTAAAAGCTATACTATAAAGTATACTTTGGGTTTAAGAGTTTGAATGAGACTTCATTTATGAGAATAAAGAATAAAAAATTTTCATCCATCTACCTGGAATCTATTCATATGTCTGTCAGCTATTTCTTAATCTGTCTTTTGTTTGATTATGTCTGTCTGGCTCCCTATCTTACATTTCTGTCACCCATCTGTGTATTTCCAGATACCTTCTTCCTGATATAATAATAGATTTAGTTTGTGCTTATGATTTTTTTTTTTGGTTTGCCCTGTTCCATATTTCCACTTGTTTCTTTGCAGCGTTTCTCGCTCACCCCTTCAGTACGACAACAGGTGACAGTTAATCCTGTGATCACGGTTTTTCCTCCCTTGTGTTTGTGTCTTTGCTCTTCTCAGCTCAACTTCTTGGTCTTGGTCTTCAACTTCTAAAAAAAAAAGAAAAAAAGTTTTCGTTCACACTCCGAAAATGTCATTCCTGGATGAAATATGAACAGAACAATACATTGTACAATACAACAGTCCAGCAAACCTACTTAAATAACTATTAGTGGTCTATACAGTCTAATTATGAGAAGTGCAACTCATGCTGTTACACAGCGGATGCCCTTCCAGCTGCAACCCAGTACTGGGAAACACCCATACACACTCAATGTCTCACACACACACTCTCATACACTACCGCCAATTTAGTTTATTCAATTCACCTATAGCGCATGTCTTTGGACTTTGAGGAAATCTGGAGCACCCGGCGGAAACCCACGCGAACACAGGGAGAACATGCAAACTCCACACAGAAAAGCCAAGTGACCCAGCTGAGACTCGAAACAGACCTTCTTGCTGTGAGGCAACAGTGCTAACCACTGTGTCGCCCTATTATTATTATTATTATTATTCATTCATTCATTTTATTTTTGGCTTAGTCCCTTTATTAATCTGGGGTCGCCACTGCGGAATGAACCGCCAACTTATCCAGCATACATCCATACACTCTCATTCACATACACAACGGACAATTTTAGCTTACCCAATTCACCTGTACCACATGTCTTTGGACTTGTGGGAGAAACCGGAGCACCCGGAGGAAACCCACGCAAACACGGGGAGAACATGCAAACACACAGAAATGCACACTGACCCAGCCAAGGCTCGAACCAGCGACCTTCTTGCTGTGAGGTGATTGCTACCCACTGCGCCACCGTGACGCCATTATTATTATTATTATTATTATTGAAGGGGTCGTATTGTTTTTTTTTTTGCACTTTCAACTTCCTGTGTGTAATGTTGCTTGTTTGAGTTAAATGTAACTCCTAAATATATGATTACTTCCTAAACTGTTTCATTTCATAGACATAACAATATGTGAACATTTTATGGCTGCTGAAAAAATAACTTATCAAACTGTAATATTAAACTGATAAGGCTCTAAAAACCATAAAAAAAAGACCTTTTTTAGAATGGTAATAATTGAGAAGGCAAGTATTATCAGATACCAGATGTGAGACTTTGCATGTATTATATCTTGTAAAACGCACAATACAACCCCTTTAAGTCTTTTTTATTATTATCATTATTTCTGTAGGGTGGCACGGTGGTTAGCACTGTCACCTCACAGCAAGAAGGTCACTGGTTCGAGTCCCGCCTTGCCCAGTTGGCATTTTAGTTGGCGGTTCATTCCTCTGTGGCGACCCCTGATAAATAAGAGACTAAGCCGAAGGAAAATGAATGAATTATTTCTGTAGACATAAAGGATGTTAGCAATACTTATAACTGACTTCAATTTTAATAATGTAAGATTTACATTGTGACACTTTAACAGTTTGATTAAAGTCTAAACTAATTCTTTATTACTGTGTTTAAATATCCAACATTCTCTACCTCACTAACTTCTCACCAGGTGCATGGAAGTATCCTAGATCACGTCTTCATGTTTCCGTTTTTTTTTTTTTGTGTGTGTGCTATTATCACAGCATGGGACAACTCAACTTTTAAGAGCCTTTCTTTTTTCTCTCTCTAATTCAATTGTTGTCCTCTTGCAGGTTTTTGGTGAGCTTCATGGTGGACGCACGTGGCGGGTCAATGCGAGGAAGTCGCCACAATGGCATGCGGATCATCATCCCGCCTCGCAAGTGCACCGCGCCAACACGTATCACATGCCGTCTGGTCAAGAGGCACAAGCTGGCGTCGCTGCCACCCATGGTGGAGGGAGAGGGCCTGGCGAGCAGGCTGGTGGAGGTGGGCCCAGCGGGGGCTCAGTTTCTGGGGTAGGTTTCATCTTCCTGCCCACTTCACTCCACCCTTTTCTTTTCATTCCCATGGAAGCCATCTGTGTTTGGTACTGTAGTGTGTGTTGGTGAAGTGTTTCAGCAGTGACATACTAGAGCAGCTTTGCTCATTATTGTTGTCATGCCAATGCCCTGATACTTGACACTGGGTCAGTGATCTACAGTAAAGCACATTGACTTTACCCTTTCCTTTCCTCTATTTTCTACAATCACATCCTGCAGGTTGTTAAAGTTCCCTAGTAAATATCTTGATGCCTGCTGAAAGAGCTCCACCATTTGAGTAATGATGAGTGTTTAAATGTGACACATGCAGGCTGTTTCAGAACCTAGTGAGCTGCCTACATAGACAGCATGTTAAGGCAAATTATCTAATTAGATTCCAGTATCATTTCCAGAACTCTATTTCATTGGATTTTGAATGTTTTGACAGAGGGGATTTTCAATATTTCTTATCACTCAATAAACTAGAAAATGTATAATAAAATAAATTATGCATATAATATATGAACTACCTTATATGAATATAAATACATTGGATTTTTTCTTTGCAAATGTAAGCACTATGGAAATAATAATAAAAGCCGTTTTTACATTTTTTAAAACAATTTTAGGGTCAATAGTTTTGTCCCAATAATTAATTAATATATGTATTATATTATATATATTAATTAATAATTTTATATATATATATATATATATATATATATATATATAATATATATATATATATATATATATATATATATATATATATATATATATATATATATAAAAGTATATTGATTTTTTTTTTTTTTTTTTTTTTTTTTTTTTTAGTTTCCTAGTTAGCATTATAATCTAGTTAGGCCTTTAAATTGCTGAATACTAGTATCTTGCAAAATAAGTAGACAAATATTATGTACTGTGGTCATGTCAAAGACAAAAGAACTTAGTTATTAGAAATTAGTTATTAAAACTATTATGTTTAGAAATGTGTTGAAAAAAATCTTATCTTCATTAAGTAAAACTTAAGAAATAATTCTAAAAAATAAGAAAGATTTCATCTAATAATTTATTAAAAATTTTTATCTTACAATGCATGCTTTTTTTTCTAATTTATGAATTAATATCTCACAATTCTGAGAATAAAAGTCAAACTAAGAGTTAATAACATATTTTTTCACAAGAGTTTTCACAGTTCTGAGTTCAGAATTCAAGGATATTATTAAGAATTATGAAATTGTTATGTAATATAAATATATATAATTAAAATGTATAGAAGCAAATAAAAAAACTGCAACACCAAATTGACTAGAGCATTTAAATTTAATTAATGTTTTGTCTTGCTTTAAAGTAGTTTCTCAAGCACGTTCCTGAAGGACCACCATCTCTGCACATTTTCCATGTTTCCTTAACCAAACACTGAAAGACCTGTAGTGGGTTTGACAGACAAAGGAGACATCCAAAACATGCAGTGTTGGTGGTCCCTTAGGAATGTGGTTGAGAAACACTGCTTTAAAGCACAGGTGTCAAATACAGTTCCTGGAGGGCCAGTTTAGTTTCAACCCTAATTAAACACACTTTATCAAACTAATTAAGTTCTTCAGGCTTGTTTTAAACCTACAAGTAATGCCGTGGTCACACTAGACTTTGAGCATGCGAAATTCTGTCGTACGGCGCTGCAAAAAGGGGCAGGAATAAACAAAATGATTAGACATTTTAAAAAAGCAAGTGATTGGTCCATATTTTAAATTTATGTCCAGAGAGGTCATGTTTTGATCTTCGATTTGTCTCACACAATCACATAATGTGAGTTCACCATGCTTGAACTTTCGAAGCTTGCGTTTCCGATCTGTCGCATTCGCATGCGTATGAATGGAAGTCTATGGGATGAAAAGTGCAGTGTGACCGCAGCTTAAGTATGTTGAAGCAGGGTTGGAACTAAACTGTGCAGCGCTGCGGCCCTCCAGGAACTGGATTTGACCCCTGTGCTTTAAAATGGACAGTTCACCCAAAACTGAAAATTCAGTCACCCTTCACTTGTTTCAAACTTTTTTGAATTTCTTTCTTGTTTAAAACTGTTGAAGATATTTTGAAAAATGCTGAAAACCGGTGACCATTGACTTTCATAGTTTGGTCTTTGCTACTGTGGAAGTAAATGGGCTTCTAGCTTTGTCAAAATAACTTATTTTGTATTTTAAAGAAGAAAGAAACTTTTGGAACCACTTGAGGGTGAGTAAATAGTGAGTACATTTTCATTTTTGCGTGAACTATCACTTTAAGTAGTCATGGGCACATTTTAGCAGAAAGCTTTTATGTGCTGTTTGTATGAGCTGTTGCCAAATTGTATTCCATATAACATATACACTACCTGACAAAAGTTTTGTCGTCGATCCCAACAAATAATAACCTGACTTCTAGTTCAGGGATCACCAAACTTGTTCCTGGAGGTCCGGTGTCCTGCAGATTTTAGCTCTGACCCTAATCAAACACACCTGAACAAGCTAATCAAGGTCTTACTAGCTATAATTGAAACACCCAGGCAGGTGTGTTGAGGCAAGTTGGAGCTAAACCCCGCAGAGCACCGGACCTCCAGGAATGAGATTGGTGACCCCTGTTCTAGTCGATCATTTGGAAAAGTGGCAGAAGGTCGATTTTTCTGGTCAATCATCCGTTGAACTGCATCCCAATCATCACAAATACTGCAGAAGACCTACTGGAACCCGTATAGACCCAAGATTCTCACAGAAATCAGTCAAGTTTGGTGAAGGAAAAATCATGGTTTGGGGTTACATTCAGTATGGGGGCGTGCGAGAGATCTGCAGAGTGGATGGCAACATCAACAGCTTGAGGTATCAAGACATTTGTGCTGCCCATTACATTACAAACCACAGGAGAGGGCAAATTCTTCAGCAGGACAGCGCTCCTTCTCATACTTCAGCCTCCACATCAAAGTTCCTGAAAGCAAAGAAGGTCAGGGTGCTCCAGGATTGGCCAGCCCAGTCACCAGAAATGAACATTATTGAGCATGTCTGGGGTAAGATGAAGGAGGAGGCATTGAAGATGTATCCAAAGAATCTTGATGAACTTTGGGAGTCCTGCAAGAACGCTTTCTTTGCCATTCCAGATGACTTTATTAATATTATTTGAGTCATTGCAGAGATGTATGGACGCAGTCCTCCAAACTGATGGGAGTCATACTGTCGTAGATTTTTGACTTTTCTCTTAATGAATCAAACTCAGTCTGGAGGTTATGAATATCAGAAGAATATACTTTATTGGAATATTTTCCAAAAAAGCAGAGACAGCCTGGAGCAGACCCATCTCAGCCTCTCCCCCGGACAAAATCCCATGTCCCTCACATTTGCTGTATCCTTTATCCTTGCTTCCTCCCACCTTTGTGTTTTCACAGCTGTTTACTGTTTCAACAGGTCTCTCCCCGCTCCTACTACTTTACGACCCCTATTTAAAACCCCCTCTTCTTGTTGGCCCTTATAATGTACAAATCTAATATATTCATCACTGTTTTTATGCATACAGCTCACATTTGGTAATCATGACAGCATCTATGTTTCAAACATCTAAACTGGACTGTTCTCTCTCATACAGTATGTGTCTTTTCAAACATACATGACAGTTTCAACATATGTTGCATACATTTCATGCTTTTCTGACACAGATGGTTCTGTCTTGTATCCCCAAGTCCTCTCTCATGCTCTTTTATGACCCCTTTGCCTTAACCCATCACCTGTTTCCAAAGACATATAACAACAGATTCATAGGGCCCTCCACTCACCCAATTAAATGTGTCTTAACATAGATTTAGAAAATAAAAATCTACTTCATATCCCTCCTCTGTGGCTTATTAAAGCCACACCTTAATTGTCTTTACCCATAGTGCAACTTCATGATTCAGCCCTAAGCTATACTACCTAATGACACAGATATGTCACAGTATTATTACCAATGACCAGATCATGTAATTGCACTTTGGAATAGAACCATGCCAAACATCTGTGTCCGGTCTTTACAAGAACACAGTAAAAGACTTGATTCTATTTTGCTGTTATATCAAAGGAGGTGGTGTTAAGCATGAGCATGCATCAGGTAATACATTTGCTTGCTGGGAGTCTCAAAAAATAACCCTACATACTTATAATACATGTTCACTACTGTTGTAATCTACCAACAACACACATAATAAGTAGAACAAGTTGATCTTCAGCCCAGATACTTTGCGCATCGTAGAGAGCCGCCATTTTTGGGGTAGAGGTTGACTAGCACTTACACCCAAGGCATGGATCCTCTTCATCATCCTCTTCTTCATCTGACCTATCAGAATATTTAGCACTATCTGGTTTCTTAATCACAGTCTGATTTATACTTGCGATTGATTTGTTCCTTTCTTTCTTTCATTCTGGCCTGAAAAGGTGTTGGTAGCTTTATGTTAAGAGTCTGTAACCTGAAGTTGTGGTGATTATCATCGCTTGAACTTGTGGCACGTTCTGTATATCTTACTCAAGCATATTATCAGAATCACTCTTTTAACTGTTCTGATAAACTCCTCCTGCCACACTTAGCACTTCATTGAGCTTCGGGATTTTCTGGTTCCTCTGTTTCCTGTAAGCTTTCTCTTGCTGGAGTTTTTTCCTTTAGCACCCTTGTGCAGTGGTTCTGATGGTACCCAGTCGATGGCATCCCCTTTGGCAGCTGTTGGATTGGTCCTCACGTCCAAATATGGTCTTTCCTCCTGAGCTCACTCCACTTTCTCCCGAGCACCCTCAGATGCACCCAATCACCGGGAACACCTAGACCTTCATCTCTGCTTCTGCTCCTTTCTGGTTTCCTGTACAGACATCGCTTTGTACATGGCAGTTAGTTTCTTCATAAAAGACCAAACTTCTTCTTTCCAATGTATTAGACATGTTTGCCCAACATTCCAAAAGGTTAAAGGCGAGGTTATATGCAAGGTTATATGCGAGGGTCGACCCAATAGCACTTCATGCGGTGTTAGATGCCTGTCAGTTTCCATGCAATCGCTCATTAATGCAAGAGGTAACACATCAATACACTTAAGTTTATTACTTTAAACCATCTTGTTAAACTAGGCCTTGATGAATCATCTTTAGCTCTTTCAGCCATTTCTGGTAATTGTGTATGATCAAAGCACACATTTCTCAATTTCCAATACTTCTTTAACTATTTATTAACACATTTATTTATCTATTTATTCACTGGATCACATATCCTCCTATTTATCTACTTAATTGCCATATTTTACTTTAATTGACTTTACTCTAACTCATTCATAAATGCAGACACATTATTTGAACTTACAGTACTCGACGTATTTCAAATCTGGGATGGATTTCTCATCTTAAATGTAATAACTATTCATTATTCCCTGCTCTGCTGCTGGAATCACCTTCACTCATCTATTAAACCTGTTATTTCCAAAACCTTGTATCTCTTGCCCTATATTCGTTTTATCATTTCACAACATCCACAATCAAGTGCTTGAATAGCCCCTTAGGTCTAATACTGTTCCTTTACTCACATTCTACTTTGCACAGATGTCACATGTGTACAACAATTCACTAAGCACTGCATTCAAATAATGCTTAATTTGTCATTAACACTTTACTCTCAATTCAAACCATATACATCTCCAATGCCAATATTTAGAAATGCTGTTGACTCAACTATCTGTACTTTGTATGAATTACAAAAATCTTATCTTTTTTTTTTTCCCTCTGATGCTGCATATATTGTTCATAGAGACTAGTTTGTTGTTTAATTTGCACTATCATCTAATTGGGGTTGTGACTCTATATTAATGTTAGACCTGCTACCTTATTTTCTTAAATAAAAAATGAATTTCTTATTTACCATCTTAACTGACGTTATTGCATCTGATTTTCATGTTAATAGTATGCCTAATTTTTTCAGTCCTTCCTATTTTGTAATTTCTCAACTCTTTCTTATTGTATAATCTTAATTGTATAATCTAATTAACACTAAACCAGTCATCCTTAAAAAGTCATCATTTGTTTCATTATTTGTAGCAATAGTGTTTTTTTTATTTAAGTTTTTTTAACTTAGCGTGAGCTAAATGGCCTTGAAGATAACTAAACCCTACACGTAACAATATCCATCACAAAATCCTCTAAACTCTTTTAAACCCTTTTGGGCATTCTGATGTTATGTATACTTTTTATCAGCATATATACTGTAACTGTAACCAAATCTCTACCCTCCTCTGGTAATTACCCAAAATATGCTGAACAGATATCAATTACGTTAAAATATTTGTCATCAGGAATAACATATTTCAGTACAGTGTGTTTTAAGAATCTCTGCTGAAAAATACTCTATCACTGATTGTTCTTCATAAACTACACAAAAATCTACTTTTGTCTCTTTTGACCATAATCAAAATTTAATTCAATCAACTTCAAATTAAACATATTTGATTAGTCACCTTCACAATTATAGACTGAATGTCATAGACATATCTAGGTGTTTCTATTATTTCTCCTATTTTCTCAAAAGTTTCAATGTTTCCATACCAATTTCAGCATCTAGTGTTTCTCTGGGCAGACCTGCATCTGGTTTAATTTTAGTCCTTATTAGCTGTGGCTACTTTTGTCTACCTATACATCCTAAACTGATAATCCTTATTAAAATTTGACACTTACCTAAATTTTATTTCTGAGCTATTTCTCAATTTGCATTTTATATTCCTTTCTGTTTTTCTGATGGTTCCACATCAGACTGCTTGTACATACATTTTTGTTGTAATTTTTACAAGTTGACTGAAATATCACTGGATTTCTTTATAGGTTCCTCTCTATCTGATCTGATTTTTCAGAATTAGTCCTTAATCCTTTTTGCTTTAATTATTTCTTCACTTATATTTATATGTGAAACAAAATCTTTTTCTTAAACATTTTTCTTTTTCAATTACTCTTTTAGTATATTTAGAATTGTTACTTTTTGACCTATTATGTACTGAGTTCATTTCAATTTTTTCTAATCTCTTCTTTAGGTATAAACCATTTTTCTGTCTTAATCTCTTTCATATTTTTCTCTCAAATCTTGAGTTTAGATTACTCAAAATAAGATTTCCTTAATTTTAATTTAAATACTTAATTCCATCAAAATGTCTAATCCAAATTATTTGTTCAGTTATCAAAAGCTGTCTTTTTTCTTTAGTCACCACCATTCATTGTACTTTATCTTTCTAGGTTCAAAGATCTCTATGAGTAAACCTATGAAAATTAACCAAATTCATTTAAATCTCATTTCAACATTACACATTTAAAGTTTCATCGTACATTTTCAAATAAGACTTTTCTTCATTTTGCATGATTCTTTTCCATCTATCAAATTGATTGGAGTCTGATTTGATACAAGAATGGGTAGTTACACTTTTGTTCTCAATTTGCTCACTAAGGGGTCACATTGTACTTAATTTGGACTATAGGTCGACTGCTTTGAGGTGGACTGCCAGACTCTCCCTCCTCGCACCCTGAGAAGACAGCTGGTTCATAGATTGGTGCAGTCTTTTCTGTGGTGTCCAGGGCCACAGCTTCCCCCTCTCTCTTAGTGCTGGCTTCTTTTCTTTCATTGAGCTGATGTAAAATACTGGTGGAACACTTTTTCTTGTTTTGATCAGTTCATCGTTCTCTTGTTAGCCTCTTTTTAGTGTCTCTGAACATAAGGAGCCTTTTCAGTCCTCAGTAAATCCTGGGCATGCAGTGCCTGCCTCACTGCTATTACAAATGTCCACAGCCAACAGTTTGTCCATTGTGTTTTTCAAACACTTTTTCCATTTGCCAGTGCACTCAGAAATGTCTGGTAGGTACGAGACTACAGTCCCCCAAAGTCCATCCCTATGTCTTCTTAATTAATCTATGGAATTTAACTCATGACTTAATAAAAGTGTTTTCCTCTTTCCCATTTTTCCTCCATCAAATGAAGACTCCTCCCATCTATTATCTTCTCTTTGCTGTTTAGCAGCTCATTTTTCTCTAATTCACAATCACATGTAAATATGCTTAACTTTCTATGTAATTTTTTTAATGTTCTACCAATTAATTGCTTTAGCTTCAGATTGTGCTTTACTTTACATTTCTCCTAATCTATACTAGTGTTTCTTTACTATCCGGACATTTTTACATTGTATTTTAATTTCCTTAACATTTTCCATACTCTGTTTCTATTTTCTCACTGCCTGCATCAAATGTTCCTTCTGTTTGCCATTTGTCACTATTTTATCTTTTATTTTATCTGCCACATATTTGAGTATTTAATTTCTCATTTCCATATCTGTTTTAATTCAACAGTACTACATGGTGGCCCAATATCTGGTATAACTGTTCAAAATGATTACTGCTATAGCTCAGGGTTCATATTATTAATTTAACTCTCATATTTATTTACTAAAACCATTTTTCATTTTTCAAATGCAATGTTTAATTATCAATTACCTTCTTAATGCCTACACTTTTTAAAAATAACTTTTTAAACTCCCTCTATCACATTCTTTAACGTTTACCCAGTGTCTATGCTTTTCATCTGAATCACTGTGCTTTACTACAAATAGATGATGGCTCTGATAACATCATGTAGCTGACTTTGAGAACGATGACAACAGTCAACCTAAGCCACAACAGTTTTTATTGCACTTCAATACAATCATATTCTCTAAAGCCAAATCTTAGTTTCTTCAGAATATTACAGTTTTTTTCTTTCTAGTTTTTTTATTATCTTATCTGTTAATATACCAATATTTTAAGCATATTTTAATATATTTTAAACATTTCCTTTTTTTTTTCTCCTCTATTAAACAGCGTTGGACTTATTTTTTCTATTCTCTTTCTATTCTATTCTATTCTATTCTTTTTTTTTTTCTTTCCTTAATTTGAGTTTTTAGCTTTTAGGTTTCCTTATACATTTTTAAGCTTATTTTACTTAAAATCTTCAGTTTCCCTTTCTCATTTTTTAAATTTGTCAAATATCCCACTTATTTTTTATTTATTCATACTTGCTTAGTAAATCTATTTCTTTATTAATATATTCTTTTACTTCATACTCCCTTTATCTCCATATATGTTTATTAATATGGCTTCATTTATATTTCTTAATATTTATTAGTATAGCTTCAAAATGACTTTTTTCAATAATATAACTATATTTATAATATCTTACTCTATTATGGGTATTTCCTTATTTCATTTCTTTTACTATATTACTTTATAATATATCTATTCAATATTTAACATATCTATAACTTCTATTCTACCCAATTCATATTATGTTAAAGTCTATCTCATTTTATCTAATAGTTTGATATCCTCTCTTTTACTCTTTTCTGATCTGTTTGCCTTGTGCTGTAAATAGACATAATCTATTTATTCTTCACACATGGACACCATAAATCTCTCTCTTACCCCCATCTTGGGGCAGACTGTCCTTCACCTGTTGCTATGTCAGGAATTTCAGTCTACTCTGCCTGTTGTTCTTTTTTTTTAACATATACAAACTTAAAACACAAAGATCATTTCAGAAAAATGTTTAACTAGTATATTTTTCTGCCTTTTCACTCTGTGTCTTTCAAATGCAATATGTTCCATTAGTTTTAATTTAGGAGACTCCTCCTTTATTTCATAATCATTTCCCTAATCTGCATTAATCTTATTCTTATTGTTCTTTTAATCACCCCACATATGCAATTCTCCTTTTATACTATAATCTACTATAATCATTCTTTTAACCTACTCTTTATCGAAAACATACTTTTAAACACATTCACACTTCTACTCTTATTATTTTTCCTCTTCTCAATCACTCCTCTCTCCATTCAATGTAACATGAACTGCATCCCTCTATCCTCGCTCCAGTCAAGGAGGAGGATGGGAGCCTTCTCTGCACACCAATATGGACTATTTTGCCTCAACCTGAAGCAGGCAAATACACAAACACATACAATTAAATAAATACTCTACACTACACTCTTCTTGAGTGACCTGTCTGAGCAGCCTCTAACCTTAGAGCGGTAACCACAGGATTTTTGCCTACCCATGCAGCCCTCTGCTTCACCTTTTACAGAGCGGTATCGTAGGACTTTGCGCGCTTCACTTTACTTTAATCTGCTTTAATCTCTTAACTGTCACCACACATTAAAGACTCTCTCTTAAAACTTATAAATGCTCTATGCATATTCTACATCATTAAAAATTTCCCTAATATGGGTAACAGTTACTAGTTAATGTTTATCCTATCCATCAAGGCCCTCTTAGGTAAACACAGATCATTTGCATGCAAATTATTCTTTTTCTTCTGGTATTCAAACTCCTTGTTTCTTTTTTTTATTACTTATTTTTTTTACGTTTACTTTTAGTTCTTTAAAGCTGGAGAAACAGTTCAAGTGTCTTTACCGTTACAAGCAGGTCCTGGCAGAAAAAACACAAACTAATAAGCATAAAATCGCTTACCGTTTTTTATTGTGGCCACATATTTGTGTTTTTTCTCCAGTCCAGCATGCACAGCAACACCAGTCCTGCTTCTTTCCAGCCCACCCAGGGACGCCATTTGTCGTAGATTTTTGACTTTTCTCTTAATGAATCAAACTCAGTCTGGAGGTTATGAATATCAGAAGAATATACTTTATTGGAATATTTTCCAAAAAAGCAGAGACAGCCTGGAGCAGACCCATCTCAGCCTCTCCCCCGGACAAAATCCCATGTCCCTCACATTTGCTGTATCCTTTATCCTTGCTTCCTCCCACCTTTGTGTTTTCACAGCTGTTTACTGTTTCAACAGGTCTCTCCCCGCTCCTACTACTTTACGACCCCTATTTAAAACCCCCTCTTCTTGTTGGCCCTTATAATGTACAAATCTAATATATTCATCACTGTTTTTATGCATACAGCTCACATTTGGTAATCATGACAGCATCTATGTTTCAAACATCTAAACTGGACTGTTCTCTCTCATACAGTATGTGTCTTTTCAAACATACATGACAGTTTCAACATATGTTGCATACATTTCATGCTTTTCTGACACAGATGGTTCTGTCTTGTATCCCCAAGTCCTCTCTCATGCTCTTTTATGACCCCTTTGCCTTAACCCATCACCTGTTTCCAAAGACATATAACAACAGATTCATAGGGCCCTCCACTCACCCAATTAAATGTGTCTTAACATAGATTTAGAAAATAAAAATCTACTTCAATACACAATATTCATTATTTTTCCACTGCACCATGACTTTATATTCTACATTATTTCTGTTAAGTGACAAGACTTTTGTCTAAGCAAAGTCAGACCTTACTGTCCTAATTAAATCATTAAAAATCAAGGCATGATCATATTTTTTTGGGTAAAAAAAAGTGTAATCTAGAGGCCTTTGCCTTTCATATAAACCACTTCTGATACCAAATGATCAACTAGAAGTCAAGTTATTATTTGCTGTTCCTAAATCTAGGATAGGAGACTTTTGTCAGGTAGTGTAAAGCCATTTTGGATGTACTGTATAGTAGAACAACAGCAAGAAAGCTCAGTAGGTTTTGGAATAAGCTGCAATTTTTGGAAGAGTTTGATCAATAGCTTGCGCTGAAACGCTAGGGCCGGTATCCCATCCTGCAGGAATGACTGAAGTTGTTCCTCCTTTTTTTGTTCCTCTAAATGCTGCATGGAAATAATTCAGTAAGCTCCATCTACCCCGAAACCTCCCCCCTCTTAGCGAGGGCGAGAGCTACGTTAGCCGAATCCTGCAGCTCGGGCCTCGAGGAACAAAATTTTCGGGGTAGGAGTGTGCGCTAAGTGACGTTCAACTACTATTGACACCACAGCTGATGTTTCCTTTGTTTCCTCCTTTACGTTCATCTACACCTTTTCCTTTTAGCTTTCAGTGAATGTACACATCGCTGAAAGTGACTCATACTGCCTGTTTATGGGCTGGTTATGCAGTGCTTGGTGAGCATGAGTGTCTGCAGTCATGGCTGCTGCCTTTAGCCTTGTGTTTTTTATGCTAAGAGAGAGTTTCATTTGACCTTTTAGTTTCTGAGAAGGTATCAGTATGGTTTTTCTTAAGCTTAAGGTCAGTTTGTATTATATTCGGATGTTTTGTGTCTAATGTGGCTGGTGGGTCTGAGTCTGGGGCCTTCAGGCATTAAATTTCCCTTGGTACCTTCTCTGTCTACACATTTACCGTTTTGTTTCATGATTCCATGTTTGTCTGATGTTACTGTTCTCATTCATTGTGTAACATGAGCTATCTCATTTCATACATAGAGGCAAGTTGCTTTTCTGTGATAATAAAAATAGATCTATAAAATATAGCAAGAGTTTCCAGAAAATATACCAACCAATGATGGAATATGCCTACAAAAAATAAGAATTGATCTTAAACCTGGACATTCATTTGTAGAATTTTACTAAATAGTAGGGATGCAACGACTTACCTGACTCACGATTCGATATGATTCACGATACTAATCTCGCGATACGATTTAGTCACGATTTTGTAACAAAGTTATTTGAAACAAATTTAAGGTGAAGAGCCCTTTCATTTTTTTCTCTTAAATAAGGTAAGCCTTTCTTAAACCAGAGAGCAGGGTGTACAGATGTGGTCAATCCGTCTTTATCGGATGACGTTACCCTTGTGCAGTACCGGCGCAAGCTTAACTGGCGCTCTAGGCAAACGACGATCGTGCCGCCCTCACGGTGTTCATGCTGCCCTTTGAAGAGCAAGGGTGGTGTGGTGCTGATGTTGAGGACGAAAGTGAGGGGGTGGGTGTTGGTGTCACAGACAAAATGAAGAGCGGGGTTGGTGGGGGTGATGTCGTGGACAAAAGTGAAGAGAGGGGGTGGACATGATGTGTGGGATTTGTCCTAGGCTGCGTCCGAAACCGCATACTTCCATACTATATGGTACGCTAAAATCAGTATGTGAGCCGAGTAGTAGGTCTGAATTCATAGAATTCGAAAATCAGTATGCGAGAAGTACCCGGATGACCTACTACTTCTGGCGAGATTCTAAAGTGCGTATCCCATGCACGCTGTGTTATTCCATGATGATCCCCAAGAGAATTCATGAATGGGAGTGAAGTGACACAACTCATGAGGATAAGTCATGAGACCATGACAAAATGGCGGATGTAGTACGTCCAAGTTCCATTCATACTGCTCACATTCATACTGTATAGAACGTACTTTTCTAACGGTCGAGTAGTACGTTTAAATTTAAATGCAGTACCTGCTGAGTAGTAGGCGGTTTCGGACACAGACTTTGTAAGATGCTGCCGCTAGCACCTAGCCCTAGGCGATCGGCCACATTGCCCATGCCTAAATCCGCCACTACCCTCGTGAATACCAAGTTGCATTATGGGTCTAGCCGCCATTTTTGGGGTATGCGAGTTAACATTAGCTGTTATATGGGTTTAGCGTCTTTCGCAGAGTAAATGTGTGAAGGGCTGTAAGAGTAAATCACATGATCAAAAGGTAAAAAAAAATAATCACGACGACAGATATTTTAAATTTCCCACTCGCTATAAAAACACTGTTGCACGTGTGATCTCCGTAGCACTCATCAGAGCACTTATCCGGTCCGTGTGGTTTGCCTTATTAATAGTATTTTTGCGTATAGACTTATTGACCGTGCTGACGGTTTATGTGCATCATTTTCGTTGTGCTGTTAGTGGAAGTAAACCTCTTTTTACAGTATTTGCACACTGTTTGTTTGTCTGGCGCACTTCGCTGTCATTTTACTCTGCTGCCGCACCTCTTGCTCGCCGCTGATGTGCAGGTAAAGCGCATTTGCGCCTCTAACCACAGCGCCCCCTCTGTTCAAAACATGTATCGCGATTCGTTCAACATTTATACCGTTTTGAATCGTCACATATTTTAATCGATTTTTAACCGGCTCACTGTGAATTGTTACATTCCTACTAAATAGTGATTTGATTATTCTTAAACATCTTGAAAAAAGGTAAACAAACAGACTAAAATATAAAAGAGAAGTAAAATTTTAGTATACTGATAGAATACGTTACTTTATTAAAGTATAGAAGCACCACCTACAAAAACCGACAAAAAATAGCCTTTTCCTACTAAGAGTGCACTACAGTTTAGTCGTCTGCCAGTGTTTACCCTCTTTAAAGCTGCATTTGTTCTGATTGGTCAGTGATTTTATTATTTATCAGCTGGAACACACTTTTTTAAATAGGCTTAATTTACAAGAGGTAAACAGTTGAGTTTTACCATTTTGAATCCGTTCAGCTGATCTCTGGGTCTGGCGGGAGCACTTTTAGCTTAGCTTAGCATAGGTTATTGAATGGAAATTATATTACAGGCAATGATACTATACAGTGCTGTTAGCTAGCTGTAAACTATTATCAGGTGCCGCGTAATATCATGGCAGCAAAGTTCCTTGATTATTATGCCAGAATGAGAGTATAGTTCTAAGCCACATCAGCCTAGAAAACAGCAACTTTTCATTAGGTGTGCCCCCAAATCGCATACTTGTGCACTATTCTACGACATTTTGTAGTATAAATAGTGTAAGTAGTGCGTTCACACTGAAATATTCTTTTTACTCGAAAAAGAATAAGTGCACTTTAAATACCCAGATGATGCACTTATTGAACCGTTAAAAATAAGTGTGTGATGTTGGACACTTCACGCACTCAATAGCTGCTGCTTTCCCCACGTAGCGGAAGGGGTGGAGCTTTCTGGCACTGATGTTGGATTGCTTTATTTATTTTGTATAGTGAAAGCAAAATTCCCCTATGAGAGTGATTATATCGTCTCTCGATGGTGAATATGGTTATGGCAGGTATTGTTTGGTAGTTTGATCATTTATTTCACTAATTTGGCAACCGTCAAACGTCATCTGGGAAACGGTTTGAATATCCGCTTAGTAAAAAAAAAAGTTAGCTTTCCATTTGGGACGACACTACATACATGTACTATGCTGTTGAGTGTGTAAGTGCATAGTGTATAATATGCCATTTGGGATGCAGATACAGTTTTCCTTTGGTCTTAGTACACGATATAATCACAGAAGAGTCAAGTTTTAAAAAGGAATATTATCTGTCCAGTGAGTGAGATGCTAATGGTTTAATCCGATTCATTGATTTATGCTAAGCTAAGCTAAACTTGCTCCTCTGAAAATTTCAGTTGAATCAATCCATCTAACCACAGAAGAGTCAAGCTTTAAATGGGAATATTTTCTATCCAAAGTTTTTTTGAGTGAGATGCTAATGGTCTAATCTGATTCAATGATTTATGCTAAGCTAAGCTAAACTTGCTCCTCTAAAAAAATTCAGTTGAATCAATCCATCATAGTATATGATATAACCACAGAAGAGTCCAACTTTAAATAGGAATATTTTCTATCCAAAGGTTTTTTGAGTGAGATGCTAATGGTCTAATCCGATTCAATGATTTATGCTAAGCTAAGCTAAGCTAAACTTGCTCCTCTGAAAAATTCAGTTGAATCAATCCATCATAGTATATGATATAACCACAGAAGAGTCAAGCTTTAAATGGGAATATTTTCTATCCAAAGGTTTTTTGAGTGAGATGCTAATGGTCTAATCCGATTCAATGATTTATGCTAAGCTAAGCTAAGCTAAACTTGCTCCTCTGAAAAATTCAGTTGAATCAATCCATCATAGTATACGATATAACCACAGAAGAGTCAAGCTTTAAATGGAAATATTTTCTATCCAAAGGTTTTTTGAGTGAGATGCTAATGGTCTAATCCGATTCAATGATTTATGCTAAGTTAAGCTAAACTTACTCCTCTGAAAAATTCAGTTGAATCAATCCATCATAGTATACGATATAACCACAGAAGAGTCAAGCTTTAAATGGGAATGTTTTCTATCCAAAGGTTTTTTGAGTGAGATGCTAATGGTCTAATCCGATTCAATGATTTATGCTAAGCTAAGCTAAACCTGCTCCTCTTAAAAATTCAAACTGTTTAATCCTAAATCAGCCTAAAATCAGCCTATTTCTGATTCCTTTTAATCTTGAGAAAAACCTGACAATTAAGTGAATATTTAACCATTTCAATGAAGAAAATTAAAACAATTTAGCTTTAAACCTTAAAAAAAACTTTAAAATGACCTTAAAATGAGAAAGAAATTCTTTAAGTGAATGACTAAATGAAGAGATATAAATAGCAAGTTCACTTTTTATACACCTTGATGCCCTTTTTATTTATGATCCAAGAAGTTCCATTAACTTACATTCACTCATTTGACCTGAAGTGCATTCATGGGATTCATTCTATCAATATTAGTGTTATTAGCAACATATTTAACTAAGTGAGATAATAATAAAACAACAATATATTACTAGATGTGATATTTAATAATAGATCAGCATTTCTGACTAGTTGTTTGATCAATTCGTAGTTTTAATGGCTATAAATAATGTCGTTTCTAAGCTTTGTCTTGTTCTTAAAACATGGTAGTCATTTTTATACATATATACTGTAACACTTTCGCGTATATTTTTAGAAGTTTTTTTGTTTGGACACTGATTTAAAATAGGGTTTTGTGCAGTGCATCTTTATTTTGCATTTTACTTGGTTTTTGGAATATTTAATTTCAAAGCATGAAGTGACGCTTGGTAAAAAAAAAAAAACTAAAACATTGTTAATATCAACTCTACATATGTCCCTCTGGGTTCCTGAAACAGGTGGCCCTTACCCAATCCGTATTAATATTACATCCATTTGCCAAGTGCCCCTCTTTTGCACTAATGTTCCATGAATGTACGTCATCGCCATTTACTAAAGTCATCCGCAGCGTTTATATTCCTGTCTCTTTCTCGTATGTATTAGTCTGAGTGGGTCCACTGATAAAGGCCTGCACTGTGTTTTCACAGCCCCGTGATTGTGGAGATCCCTCATTTTGGATCCATGAGAGGGAAAGAGCGAGAACTCATTATGCTCAGGAGCGAAAACGGTGAGACCTGGAAGGAGCATCATTATGACTGCAAAACTGAAGACCTCAATGAGCTACTCAATGGCATGGATGAAGGTATAATGATGATTGCTGGAAATGCACTGCTTTTGACCTTGCTATTCCACATGATGAGATTCAGAGAAGCCTTTAGTGAGTATTGATTAGTGCTTAACTGTTGGGTGTACATTGTTGATGACAAAGCAGGATGGAAAATGCCTGATGTAATGCAACAGTTTATCAATTGCCTATGACGTATACAGACATGCTGAAATTAAAGGATTAGTTCAGCCAAACATTTACATTCTGTGATAAATTGCCTACCCTCGTGTCATTCCAATACCCCGATAAGGCTGCACGATATTGGAAAAATCTAATATTGTGATATTTTATTCACATATTTATATTTTCAGTATTCAGTTTAACAAGATAGTTTAAATAGCACTATCTGATAGTTTTCTGGGCAGTCTAACAGTATTCAGGTACAGTTTTTCAGGGTGTCTGCAGGGTTGTAAAAGGTAGTAAATGAAATTAGTCAAAATTAAGGGCATTAAAAAGTAATAAAGGTCATCTGACGAGGTATTACATTTTCAAGCCCAATTTTTTTTAGATAAACTTTAAATTTGTGTTAAGTGCAGGCCTTTATTCTAAAATTTGCGTGGATTTATTTATGTGTTGATGTTCGTTCGCTTGCGCACTGAAACAAATTGGGTACCCGGCTGGCTTGCTGCCAACCATATAGGCGAGCTCGCTTTCGTTCATTAATAAAAATTAAAACATGGGGAAATGCAAGTTTTCGGACCTCTGGTTGGAGGACTCAAGATTTAAAGACTGGCTTAGGCCTGTAGTTGGCAACAGCCACGAGGCGTGTTGCCACGTCTGCAAGAAGACGATTAATATAACCTCACTTGCGGCATCCTGTCACAGCGGTTTATTATGACACTTTTATTGATCATTTTTTCCCGCGATTGACAGCAAGAACAAACATAGAAGCGTTGTCTGATTGACAAGCAGCACCTAATTATGTTCAAAAGAATTAAAACGCCAAATGGGATGAATTTATACCCCATTTCGAAAGTAAAACATACTCTAATAGGTAGGACAGTGTGTGTGTGAGAGGGGGACAGTGTTTTAATGTGATCCGGTTATGTTGTGGTTCTGTGACTGCTGGTGTTGGTTGCTGTATGTTTAACAATTTTGACATTTAAAGTAACTAGGTTAATTTTGATTTAAATAAATTAAAAATAAATAAAATATTATATTATAATTATATTTATATAATATAAATAATATATGACATATTTTGGGCAGGTTTGGGTGGGTTTTGGACAGCTTTTGGGCTGGAAAAAGTCAGCTATATCTGACAACACTGGTGGTAGCTTGGCAACAGAGCCGCGACGTCGACACACAAGGAATCAGCATGGCTGTCTAACCATGCCGAGAATTCCAGGCCAAGAACAGTTTGTAATCGTGCCACGCCGTTCTAGGCTCAGTGGAGAAACAATCGTACTGAACTGTTCTTAGAAAGAGCAGCTATTGACATTGACGACATATATGACATTGATTAAAAACTATGGACAAAGGCCCATTGTGACATCTTAATTAATCCCTCTGCTTTACTTAAATGTACATGTTATCTGCAATATGTTTTTCTATTTAGAAAGATATTTCATTTACGCCACTACAGTTGCAGCTCTAAGTCGTGCTTAAATTTTTTTTTGAAGGTATTAAAAAGGTAATAAAAGGTATTAAATTTAACTTAAGAAGTTCTGTATATACCCTGTAATTGAATAATCACAATGCAAAACATGCTTTTCTTACTTTGCTTTCTCATTTCGAGTCCAAATATCTAAAAATGTTTAGATCAAGTAAAAATACACTTTTGTTTTCAAATTCAGAGGAAATAAGTCAAAATGAGGAGTTTTTTTCTTAAAACAAGGTTTTAACCTTGTTTTCGCTTTGAAATGAAGATATTGGTACTAGAAACTTTTTTTTTTTTTTGCATAAATAGTATAAATTCTTTATAAATACAGTAATTAAATACAATTCTGTAGCTCCTGGTCAACAATAATTCAGACTCAAAATTGCATATCTTGCGATGTGACTATTGCGGATATGCATATTGCGATATTGATGCTAAAACGATAAATTGCGCAGCCCTACCCGAGACTTTCTTTCATCTTCAGAACACGAATTGCAATATTTAAGATGAAATTAAGATGTTCAAAATCCAGAAAAGAAATCGAAAACTTTGTCAAAAGATTCCATGTGACTTCAGTGGTTCAACTCTAATCATATGAAGCTCCAAAAACATTTTGTGTGGCAAGAGAAAACTGTAAATATGACTTTATTTGCCTATATCTTCATTTCAATGTCAGGTCAGTATCCGTGTTTACTACGGGCAGTTTGATGTACAGTATTGACATTACAGTAGAGTCAGTAATAAATGCCACCATGATCTAATGTGGAAGACATAGATGAACAATTTTTTTATATAGTTTGGCACACACAAATAAAAATAGTTTTTGGCACACAAAAGTGTATTTGAAGTTAGCATGAAGTCACATGGAATGCTTTGACAAAGTCATTCACTCCTTTTCTGAACTTTGAACGCTTCTGAATCGATGCTGCCGATGGAGGGTGAGAGATCTCTAAAATATCTACATTTGTGTTGAGGATTGAATGAAGGTCTTAGAAAATGTTTAGTTTTGGATGAGCTAATCCTTAAGGTAAATACTTAGAGTAAGCAATCATTTCAACCCCTTAGCAACACATTTAAAACCATCATATGACAAGACCAACTTTTTTAAAAAACGAGTTTTTATGTTGTCACCAGTAAAATACTTTTGCAGCCCTTCAAAGTCACTTAAAATACTGGTGTATTTTACAGAGCTGGACAGCTCAGGTGATCTGGAGAAGAAGCGCATCTGCCGGATCATCACAAAGGATTTCCCACAATACTTTGCGGTTGTATCACGGATCAAACAGGAAAGTAATCAGATGGGTCCTGAGGGAGGCGTCCTGTCCAGCATGACAGTACCAATGGTACAGGCCTCGTTCCCTGAGGGTGCTCTCACCAAGAAGATCAGGGTTGGACTGCAGGTAATTTCTATTTTTGTACCCCTACCCCTTCCCTTCCTTGAAACAGAGTGTGAAGGGGATGTAAAATGCACAGTACAATTACATCTTATTGCCCCATATTTTAATCGTCATGATAACATGATATTGTTGTCTTTGATTTCCTGAAGATCAATACCAAAATAAATTGCAGCTGGAATAACTACAGCAGTCGCCATCGTCGATCTCATATGAAGCAAGAGATTGCGATGACCGCGATCTCTTGCTTCATATGAGATCGACGATGGCAACTGCTGTAGTTATTCCAGCTGCAATTTATTTTGGTATTGAACTCAGTCATGAGTCATATTGAACTTACATGCTACAGAAAAATATACAAATAACTGACTTTAAACTTTTTTTTTTGGTGAAAATACTAGTGGCCTAAAACTTTTGCACAGCATTGTATGTGGAGACATTGCAGTTTCATTTAAATCATCTTGCTTTCTCTTAACAGGCCCAACCTGTTTCAGATGAAGCTGTGAAGAAGATTATTGGTAACCGTGCCACCTTCAGCCCAATAGTGACCGTGGAGCCTCGCAGGAGGAAGTTCCATAAGCCCATCACCATGATCATACCTGTGCCTCCCCTCTCTGGAGAGGGGGAGGTGAATGGATACAAAGGAGACACCACACTGAGCCTGCGTCTACTCTGCAGTATAACTGGTAAGATTGCCTTATAGTCATCGATAATGACGTAAGTACATTCATCGGCCACTTTATTAGGAACACCTTGTGTGTGTAAGCTTGTCTTCAGAACTGCCTGAATTCTTCATGTAATCACAAACAAGGTGCTGCAATATGACATCAGACTGACATCAGACTGACGCTGTACCCCAACGTCGTAGGACGTTGCATTTTGAGTGGAAATGAAAATCAGGTTGACGTCAGAACCCAAAATCAGAACGACATCAGTGTCTGACTTGGGATTTTGGTCACCTGACATCACGACCTAAATCTAACCTAATATTAAGGTCTAATGACATTGTGTGCCTGCTTGAACCATAATGGCATGATGGCATCATGGAGTTACTGCAGCTTTTGTTGATTGAAGAAGGATATTTGTGTATAATGAACTCACATTCAAGAAACCAGCTTTAAAAGGTTTGTGCTCTGTGACATAATGTATGCTCATGTTGGAAGTAACGATCACAACATGGGTTTAGTGCGATCATAAAGGGATGGACATGATCAACAGCAATACTCAGGAAGACTTTGGTGTTTAAATGATGTCAGATTGGTATTAAGGGGTCCAAAGTTTGTATCTCTCACACCATTACACCACCAGAAGCCTAAACACTTATTCAATGCAGGACGAATATGTACCTTCATGTTGTTAACATCAAATTCTGACACAAATTCGAGACTTGCAGGCCAGCCAACCATTTTTTCCAATGCTCAATGTAGAGTAATATGCGCTCAAATATTTTTTTCTGCTATTGGTTTTAATGTGGTTTTTTAAATCACTGTTGCCGATCTGGCAATTCTTCTGACTTCTACCTGTAAACCCTACAGATGTGTGTGAAAACTGCTCACATCCCAGTAGATCAGTTTATGAAATACTCAGACAGCAACAGCCAAATCACATTCAAAATCAATTAAATCACTTTTCTACCCATTCTGATGCTCTGACCCATTCTGCAAATTGCTGCCATGTGATTGGCTAGATATTTGCATTAACAAGCAGTTAATATGTGTACCTAATAGAGTGGCTGGTGAGTTTACAATGAAATATGGAATATTTAGACGATTTTATTTGCTATAAATCCGTTCACAGCTCTACATTTTGTTTGCTGAATAAAATCCAATAGTTGTTCCTTATTAATTTTGTAGTGCTGGAGTGCACTACAAATAGTGTCTTTTTTGCTGTAGTCACTTTAAAGGTGCAGTATGTAAGTTTGACACCCAGTGGTTGAACTAGGTATTGCAGTCCTGAATCATAATAAAGGTACGCCGGGTTGCCAGTTTGAGGGATTTTAAACTGTGTTCTAAATAAAAGCAACGACACGCGATTGAGGGAATATTCTCCATATTAAAAGGAGTTTTGGTTCTAACCAACACCTCGAATTGATTTATTAGAAGCGGCTTCTATTTCTCACAGCTGAACAACAGAAACCTATGACAGATCACCTCAGGTAAGCCTCGTGTGCTTTATTCAGTGCTAAATGCTAACACTGCGAGTTTGAATGCATTTTACATGACGTGTATTACCATATACTGAAAGCAGAAAGTTCACTTCACCTTTAATGATGTTAAAGAGGGTTAACATGTATTAAATAGATTCTAAACCTTACCGTTTTGTGAGTGAGTGCATATTCTGTGCTTCTGAAAGGCTGTATTTAAATTTCTGCCGTGTTTTGTGGTGCAAACAGCCAAATGGCTCATCACTCATAACAATCTCGTCACAGCGTGTTGTTAGGATGTAACCTGCTCACGTTCCTAATATTTATGTCATTTGCTAATTAACGTCATGTGGAACTGAATCTGTCTCATTTTGACATCTGATACTTTCCACTACACTGTAGCATTTCGCTCATGGACGCATGCTTTCAGAGTCTTTCTGAATGAATGAATGAATGAAATATGCTGTTTTCCAACAAGGCAACCCGGGGTGCTGAATTATAATTGGTTAAACTGGCATGTGCATGTGAAAATTACCTAAACAAAGACATCGTTCCGGCACGGAAAAAAACATTTTCAAAGCAGAATATCTGACTTCAGCATTGTTTGTCAGTTAAACAAGTATGTTCACTTGGGATGTTTCTTAAATATCTGCACACATATTATTGTATTTTTATGCTTTAGAAGAGTCAAAAACTTACATACAGCACCTTTAACCTAATTTGTGATGTTCATGTTAAAATTCACACAGATATTGTGTTGTAGGTCTTAAATCATTTTAAACAGGTCTTAATTTTTCTCTGTCCAAGTAAAGCCACCCAATCAGGCCGATGACATCCATCCAGTCACCAACAATCCATATCAATACATTTTTTTTATATATTTAAATTTTTATTGCAAAGAGATACAATTCACAGCAGCTATTAGACATTTTTACAGGAAACTATCCAAATTTAATTCTCTAATCAGGGAAAGAAAGCTAATACATAATGATAGCATAATGATAATAACATAGGAATATTTGCCTTTACGTGATCTTCCATTTATATAAAAACTATTTACTGAAGGATGAGTGGACATAATATTAGGCATAATAATAATAGGCATGGAACTTACGATTTTATAACAGAAATGCATTAGGTTGAATAGGAGTTATATACTCAATCTATTTGGACAAAAAACCATCAAATATATATTTTTGATCATTCATGAAATTGTGTCCATAATAAAGAAAATAAAAATAATTATGTTAAAAAAGTGTATACAACTAGAATTTTCTTGTTTTGACACATTATGGATAAGAAATAACTACATTAGATTTTGTTGTTGTTGTTGTGGAAAGCAAAAAAACAAAAGAAATGGGCCATTTAAAAAAATCCTTAAAGGGCACCTATGATAAAAATAATCTTTTGGGAGCTGTTTGGACAGAACTGTGTGTAGGTATAGTGTGTCCACTGTCATATTGGAGTGATATAAAGACAATAAGTCTCATTTTTTAAAATAGGATCCAAATCCCTCCCACTTTGAGGCCCACCGCAACCTGAAGTAGGAGTACGGTTTCCCCGCCAAGTGGGATTAAAGGATCTGTTCAGCTCGCTGTGATCATCTGCACCTCAAGAATGAGTTTTACAAGTATAAAACGTTTTTAAAACAGTGCAGGTTTATAATGAATTACAGTGATTTTACTGTCTTTATTTTATCACCACAGCCGCATGTCAGTACAATTATAAAAAAGACGCTTCAATCCCGGTTTGTGGACGTTAAATCAGGTTTATTTTGTACATTAACATAACGGATATCCATACAGCAGTGGATATTAACGTGCAAAAACAGTGCAAAGTTAAACGTGCGCACTGTGTGTGTGCGTGTCCGCTGTGTGTGTGTGTCTGTGCGTAAATTTTGTAACAACATTGTGTGTGACGTTACGTGAGATCTGCGTCCTTCATGTCTGTCACTGTGCTGTTTATCTGACGCAGCCATGGCGGAGATTGAGGGCGTACTTACACTATGTACAGTTGCGTTGAACCGGGCCAAAGCACGCTTTTCCCCCCTCCCGTCTCCCCCTACGGCCCGCACTCACATTACATTCGGGCCTGGGCACGCTTGCGTCATCGATGACGCGCTGTTCAGTTTAGGAAAAGAAGCGCTCTCGTTCAGCACAGTGGAGATTTCTTTAGTTATATCGTTTAAGTCGTGTGATATACGGTGACACGCAGTCAAATATTTCGCCGAACAGATCAGCCACTTTTGACACTCATAAACAATCATAAAGTCCTCGTACTGCAGGAATTAGGAGGTTTGCTGAAGGTGCAGCTGTGGTGCAGTGAGGGGTTTGCGCCTCAAAGACAGTTTGCTTTCATTGAAGAGCACGAATGATTAATTAATCCATATGATACAGTCCCTTAAAAGTCACGTCTCGCTTTCAGTTTTGGGCTTAGGCACGCTTGCATTCACACTGCAAGGGTACCGCGCCTGAGTCCAAGTGAACCGCGCTCAGGCCCACCTCTTCCACCCGGGCCAAGGCCGGCCAAGTGAACCGTGCTTAAGCCCGGTTCAGAGCACTCACACTTCTCAAACGATCCGGGAAATAGGCCTGGGCATGGGTCGGATAGCATAGTGTGAGTACGCCCTGAGGCACACTCTGACAGACACGTGAGAATGGTGGGTGGGGAGAACTAGCATTAAAGGCACAGGCCACAAAAACAGCTACATAGTGTTAAGAGCAGAAAATTCTAATATTCTGAAAGGTATAATAAATAATCTGATGGGTGTTTTGAGCTGAAACTTTACAGACACATTCTGGACACTTATCTTTAATCTTGAAATAGGGTCAAATAGGTGCCCTTTAAGGTTTAGCCCTGCATAAGTCTAAGTTTTCATTCATAATGGTCTTAAAAGTGTCTTAAAAGTCATAAATTTGACTTGATAAACCTGTAGAAATCTTGATTTTATGGAATTACCAGGGCTTTTTGGTTTGCAAAATAAATGGTTTTGTTATAATATGCATCTAATTGAGGATGGTGAATCCTAGATGGGCAACAACACTCATGTTATCTTCAGAAAATGTAAATAATCCTATTAACAAAGGATCTGATGACAGGTGGCACATCGCCAGCTCAATGGGAGGACATCACCGGCACTACACCTCTCACCTTCATGAACGGCTGTGTGTCCTTCACCACAAACGTGTCTGCCAGGTACAAGGACAACTCATGTCCTTCTCTTTCATGAAATCATCATACCTGCTATGATCTATTTCTAATACCTTCTAATTTAAAACAAATTGATTTTTGTTAATCTGCCAATTTTGTGCCCAGGTTTTGGCTTGCTGACTGCCATCAGATCCCAGAGACTGTACCTTTGGCCACCCAGCTCTACAGAGAGCTTATCTGTGTGCCCTACATGGCCAAGTTTGTAGTGTTTGCCAAAATGAATGACCCCGTGGAGTCCAACCTGCGCTGCTTCTGCATGACGGATGATAAAGTGGACAAAACTCTGGAACAACAGGAAAACTTTGAGGAGGTGGCCAGAAGCAAAGACATAGAGGTATATATATATATATATTTTAATGTGATGCTGTTCATCTTTATATTTTTATAAACTTTTCATGATGAATATTTATTTTATGAAGTAAAACTGTTACGATTTTTGCACATTAACAGTTAATAAAATGTTATACGGCTTGTAAACATGACTGGCAATTTTAAAGGTCCTGGAAGGGAAGCCCATCTACGTGGACTGCTACGGCAATTTGGCCCCTCTGATCAAAGCTGGACAGCAGCTGGTTTTTAACTTCTATGCTTTCAAAGAAAACAGACTTCCATTCTGTGTGAAGGTAGTTCATTTTTCTCCCACAATTTCCCTCTTTTGGTTTGACTATTTTCATTATTAATGCTTTTTCTTTATTAAATTAATACAGCTTAAGTTATATTATTCAGCACAATGAATACTGCAAAAATAATTATTGTTATAATGTAATTGTTATTAAAATAATATCTCAAATGCACATTGTTTGACTTGGGAAGAAAAAATGCATGAATAGCTATGATGGAAAGACCTTATACAAATATATTTATTTGGTGCACAACAGAATTTTTCACATGACTTTGTCTAAACAGTTCATTTGATTACTGCGCATAACTGGACTACCCATTTTAATTCACAAATTTGAATGAAAATTATTATTGTCATAACAAAAATGGCGCAGACAGTTTCTTTATGTGAACTGTATTAATTCATTTATATTTATGTATTTATTTATTATAATTATTACTAATTATTCAGCTGAACCTATCTGCTTATTTAAATAGATAGACTGATTTCATGCGGCCACCATTTAAAAGTGAAAGTAAGGCTGTGGTGGGAAGAAACTTGGACGTATCGCCTGGAATCATAAAGGAACGGGATCTGCGATGGTGTATTGTTGTGTACCTAGCTGTATATCTTATCAGGGAAGAGAAAGTGACACAAATTTATAATTTCACCACTTTCTGAATGACCCGAAGGTCCGTTCTGAATGGATAGTGAAAATAAAAAGGGAGATCGGACCTCGTTTTCAGCTAAGTTAAGGGAAATGGCTAATGTTTTCTTTCCCAAACACACGTTTTAGATGCCATTTATCAAACTCAAGTTAATTAACTGATTCTTTCACTATATTAGACTTCGGCACTGAAATTTAAAAAATGTCCATTTCCCGCTAACATTTAAGCGATGTTGAGCGTGTTCTTAAACACAGCTGATTTGCCATAGTATTCACCAGTGCTCAACAGAAATGACTGTCGACTGATCTTTGCAGCTTTAAAGGGCTCCAGTATCTGTGTATCTGTGCTTACATTTTGGTGAAGAACGGAGAACTGATGAACTTCCAGCCAATCACATTCATTTCTGTTGAGCACTGGTGAATACTATGGCAGATCAGTGGTGTTTAAGAACGCTCTTGACATTTTAAAATTGTCAGTACCCGGACAGCACTATTACAGACAACACAGAGGACTGCACTGTTTTATCACTCATCGGGTTACATAGGCTGAAGCAGGGAAGCGTCCCCACAGTGTTTACCTGGTGCCATGAACTGAAGCCGAGAAGGACACTTAAGCGTATTACTCTTAAAGAGATTATGATATTGTTTGATGACTAATATGCTTTTAATTGTTTGAGTTAAACCTAATTTAATGATATTAAAGTGATGTTTACACCATAACTGCATTTTAAAAATGGCGGCAACAGCTGGAGGTTTGTAGTCCACAACATGTTGTTGCAATGTTTACAGTGCTGATCCTATACTTCCAGGTTTCTTCCCACCTCAGCCTTGCTTTCGTTTTTTAAAATAGCGGCTGCATGAAATAAGAGTACAGTTCACCCCAAAATGAATATGATATCATCATTTAATTCGTTTTAATCTTTTTGAGTTTCCTTCATCCGTTGAACACAAAAGAAGTCATTTTGAAGAGCGTTAAAAACCATCCGCTAATAAGTTCCATAGATTTTTTTTTCCTATTCTGGATGTCATAGACTTCGAAATATCTTCAATTGTGTTCAACAGGAAAAAGAAACTCGTAAAGCCTTAGAAGCAATTGAGGGTGAGTAAATGAGGAGTACATTTTCATGTTTTGGTTATGAATTATAACTTTAAATGGGCTGATACATCGGCTTCCACAGGCTACGATCCAGAAAATTCCATGAGGATTAATTTGACAGTACACTCAAAGAAAATGGCGTATGTTGTTTGTTCAAACTACTTATTTAAAATTGGCTGAAACAACACCATTCTTGTTTTGTTTTGGGACAACTTGATTGTTTTATGTTTAAGTTTGTAAATAAGTTAACTTTATATTTTCATGTTGCCCCACACATATCGATTATGTGGAACCCAGCGTTTATTAAAGTGTAGTAACATTTGTTTGTGCTCTATA
>LR812530.1:9241800-9289300 GCA_903798195.1 Danio kyathit | reverse complement strand
TAGCAATGCCTTAGCAACCACTCAGAACACCCTAGCAACCGCCTAGCAACACCTTAGCGACCACCTAGAGCACCCTAGCAACACCTTAGCAACCACTCAGAACACCCTAGCAACCACCTAGCCACACCCTAGCGACCACCTAGAATACCCTAGCAACGCCCTAGCAACCACTCAGAACAATCTAGCAACCTCTCTCTCTCTCTCTCTCTCTCTCTCTATATATATATATATATATATATATATATATATATATATACATATATATATTGGTGTTTTTCTCTCTCCTTTTCTACGTTTTATCTTATTGCAATCTCTACATTTTAAATTATTTGTAAAAACAATAAATAAACTATTTTGTTTTTAAAACCAAACTAAAAATTTAGCTGCTATACAAGCTCATTTGTCCCATTTTCGACAGCATGCTGTCATAAATTGTGAAAATAACTGATAGAAGGCAGCTTTAAGACACATGTAATTTTAAATTATTCAAATGAAGAAATTCTGACTCTGTGTTGCCAACTATTTTCAATGAAAAGGCGATAAGCTCTCTTTTCTCTGAAAAGCCGGTAAATGTCGCTAGATTACATCATACGTCAATTTGCATATTACTGACGTCATCACGTTCTACCGTTTCTGTTTGTTTAACAGCCTATGGTTAATAAAGGGGTATTTCTATTTGCACTACTGTTTATATATGTATGTCAATTTAACTAAATTTGTTGCTGTTTGAATACAGTATATCAGTATAGCTGTGTAGTTAATTTGCAGTAATCTCTCAGACGTAATAACCTTAGACAAGTTCCGAAACTGTCACTAAAATGTCTGTAATTGTGAACAAGAAAAGAATAAACGGTCAAATTAAATTGTTAAAATAAAGGAAAAGCAGATCGGTTTGGCTGTACAATGGAAATACCTCACACTCCCGGTGCTAAATCATTTGCCGTCCGTACGCAGAGGAGTGATCTGCTCTCAGACTGCAGGGGAGAGAGACTGGTGTACGAGGACTGGGCTGCATGTCAGTGCTCTGAGGCGGGGGAGGGGCCGACGGCATCACCCGCAGCTCGTTGAGAAGAGTAGGGACGGTACAGTATGAACACATGAGAGTCTATAAAAATCTCAAGTAACACACAAAAAAGTCGCTAGATATGTCGCTAGTCACTTTTTTGAAAATTTGTCGCTAAGGGGGCCTGAATAGTCGCTAAATATAGCTACAAAGTCGCTAAGTTGGCAACACTGTTTCTGATTTAGGAAATAAGCTGGCCAGTTTGTTATTTGCCTATAGGCTACTGATTCCTAATTAGTTTTTTTTTTTTTTAAATGATGCATGATAATAAATTTGTATTTTAAAAACAGTTTTCATATTTCTTTGTTCAACATTTTTGTTTAATTAAAAATTGTAAGCTCTTGAAAAAAATGTAGCGAATACTTTTGTTGCATCAAAAAGTTTGGTTATTATGATCACAATATAACAACCTGACCCAGCAAAAATTAATGTTTAAAATGTCACTAAAATGCAGTATTTGAACATCATAATTTGATAGAAAACGAGGCGAATAACTGCAAAAAGGTCCACTTTTTGAGGAAAAAGAACCACCCCTTTCAATAGGCTGGCTATGGGCTATGGGTCTTAGTATTACGGTTGTCACGATACTGGAATTCGGTACGTCAGTACGAAAATGTCCAGTTCCTGCAACATTTGAGCGCTACTGATCACGTTTCTAAATAGCGCTGATTTGCCGTTGTGTTTACGTGCTCAACAGAAATGACTGTGTTTGGCCGTGAAAGTCATCAGTTCATCGAACTCACCTCTGTTTACTGAGTGTAACCACAGGGACACTGGAGCATTTTAAAGTCATGCCGATCAGCTGATTTGTCTATAAGCTGACATACGAGTGATCCGCTGATGAGTCGCCAGCTTTAAAACGCTCGAGTGTCCCTGTATCTGTGGTTACACTCAGTAAACAGCGGTGAGTTCGGTGAACTGCTGAGCTTCACGGCCAATCACAGTCACTTCTGTTGAGCACGTGAGCACAACAGCAAATTAGTAATGTTTAAGAATGTGCTAAGTGGCGCTCAAATGTTAGCGGGAAATGGACAATTTTTAAATTTCAGTATCGATAGGTACCGAATTCTAGTATCGTGCAACCCTACTTACCATACACCAAAACAATGTTATATATAATTTAGAGGTATAATTTATACTTCTAGGTATTTATTGGGGGCCCCCAGATTTCCTGGGGCCCTAAGCAGCCGCTTACCTCGCTTATTGGGAAAATTCGCCCCTGTCCATGGCCTAAAGAATTAAAGGAAATCAACGTAGGATTGATTTCCTTTGACGCTGAAAGAGACTATATAGGCCAAGGCAACAAAAATACAATGTAAAAGTAAAAAACCTGACCAAATCAGTGTTTTTAGTTTAATCATAGTGTTTTATCAGACCGAAAGAACAATAAACTTTAATAAACAGGCTTGATAATGAGAGAACTGATAGGATTCTTGTTGTTGTTGTTACAGACTGAAAAGCCAGAACGACGTCATACCTTTGCATCTCTAGCCTTACGTAAGCGCTACAGCTATCTGACCGAGCCTGGAACGAGTGAGTTTGATGTTTTTACTAATATATGAACCAAATTCTTGGGAGTGAATAAAGTTAACATGTGACTTACTGTACCATCTTAACTGGCATAAACATTAATGTTTGATCTGCACATTCTTACCATACATGAACAGAGTCCACATGCTTGATTCTTGTTTGTTTAAGTTTGCACGTAAACTTTGGTATTTCAGTTGGTGTGCCATGCTTGCTTGTGAGATATTATTTTCCCTATTTGTTCATTTCCCCCCACTAGCAAGAATGATATTTGTCATAACATTTAAACAGTTTGCATTATGGCATCGAATTTAAAATCATTTCCTTTTTTAAATTCCTGTTAACAACCAGTCTTGCTCCTTTTGGCTTTGTGATTGTGCGAAATTATTTTATGCATTTTTGACTGAAATGCATGAAGACTCACAGGTAGATTCTCTTGGATACTTTCACAGTTTGCACTGACTTGCCTGTCACTAAGGTTACTCAGATCTGCATGACATGGACAATATCATGAACTTTAAATTGTAGTCATTTAGCCTGCATTTGCCATAATATGTTTTGGTATAGCATAGGAAGAAGAATGCTTTTTGGTTTGGAGCCTTCGTTTTTGTCAACATACCCAAATTGGGGAAGGATATGTTTTTCTTTTACTTTTTTTTAACTAAACAGATAAAAGGCACTGTAGCAAATGAAGGTAGTCAGTCACAGGAGAATTTAGCACATCAAAAGTCAAAAGTGAAATTGTTTTACTCTGGACCTGTGCATTTGTCTTGCCATTTTAAGTTTTGTGGTTCATCGTTTTTGTCATCCTTTTTTTGTGTGCGCTTTGTTGGCTTTCAGTTTTGTTTTGTGAACCCTTTGTGGGCCATGAATCTCTTTGGATCGTCTTTATTTTGGCACCATCCACATCTTCAGTTCCATTTCAGATCATAAAACTGCTGTTCTACCTCCTTGTAAGACAATCGCCACTGACCAATTTTTTCCTTCTGGTCTCTCTGTTTTTCCACCATTTTTTTTTGTTGACTTTATGTTGGATTTTCATTTGTCTGTTTAAAGAAACAGTTGAACGAAGTACAACAAGAACACTGCCTGCTGGTTACACTCACAAGCCTGTCTTTTCAACAAGATCTTACCAGGCATGGTCGACTGCTCCTATTACCGTCCCTGGGCAAACAAAATGTGGACTGGGTTCCCTCTCCAGTTCACCTTCCAACACGCCATCTGCTTCGCCACTAAAGTCTGTATGGTCCATTTCCTCTGCCTCTCCAGTCAAGTCCACCCTAGGAACATCAAATGCTTCTCCAGCAAAATCAATTAGTGATGTAGCATCACCCATTAGAACATACAGATCAATGTCATCTCCCATAAAGACTGTGGTTCAACAACCCCAAAATCAAGTTGCAATATCTTCCAGTCTCCTGTCTTCACCGGGTAAAACTGGCACAGATCCTGTGTCTATTAAGGGGCTTGCTGCCTCATTGTCCTCAAGAGCTAACCTGATTTCATCACCTGGATCCATGCTGGACAGAACTTTCACAACAGTGACCCAATCTGACTCTATAAAGTCAACCACAAATACCTACACATCATTCAAATCCGCCCTGGCTCCCACAAGTATAGCAGTGTCCTCTCCCATTCGAAACATATCAAGCCTATCCTCTATTAAATCCACCACAGATGCAGCCAGGGGAACAATTTTGTCATCACTTTCTTCATCAGCTAAGCCTACAATAGCCAGCACTGAAACAGTCATGTTAAATGGATCCGTTTCACCATTAAAATATCCCATATCCTCCTCTTCATCTTCCCGTCTGTTTTCAGGAGGGGCTTATAGCTTACAAGAACGAATACAGGCCACAACACAAGCAGCGACGGCCAGTGTTGGTGCAGCCTTCAGTGAGGCTGAGAGAACAGTTACTGGTGGCTCTAAGTCAAACTATAGTACGCTAAAATCTGTATCGTCACCTTTAAGATCACACTTATCAAGTTCTGTTTATGAGTCCCTTCGATCACCGGTCACCACTACCACGCCAATGTCATCTGTTTCCATGTCTGTTCCAGTATTCTCTGTGGTCAGTGTGCTTCCTGAAACACAGGGGAGGAAACTTCCAGAAAAAATAACAATCACACCTCAGACACACAACCAAACACAGTCCTCTACAACACGAAAGAAACCCTCAAAGCCCTCGCTTTTCATTTCCCCAACCGTCCTCAAAGCAGCAGCCGCACCCACATTGACTTCCAATCAAGAGATTCTTAAGGATGTAGCAGATATGAAGGAAGATCTGATGAGAATGACGGCAATCTTACAAACTGACTCTTCAACTACATCCAAAAGTTTCCATTCACGGGTTTCTAAAGAACCCAAGATTGAAGATGAAGAAACTTTCAGTTTGGTTGAGAAAGTTAAAGAGGACCTTGTCAAAGTTAGTGAAATTCTTAAGAAAGATGTTCTGAGAGAGACCAAAAACTCTCGAAAAGAGAGATCATCAGAAGATGAATGGGAGGAGTTCTCTAAAGATGAAATTGAGGAGGCACGGCACAGTGCCCTGCGACCGCTGCCAACATTTGAACCAACACTTCCAGTTGGGCCACAGTCAGTGCCAGACAAAGATCTCAATTTAGCCAAAGTGGTTGATTACTTAATGAATGATCTTGGTGCTAGTTCCCTCTCAAAAATAGCTGATGTAAAGAGCAGATATGATGAAATAAAGAAAGAAGGTGAGGAAAAACAGAAGCGCACCATGAAGCCTGAGCACAAGCTCAAAATGCCACCCACCGGTATGAGGACCTCACCCTCAGAGAAAGACTTAAGTAAATTAGCTCAAGACACATATAGTGGCACTGATGCTATCTTGGAATCTCCTGATGACTTTTCCCATGAGCAAGATAAGAGTCCTCTCTCAGATAGTGGTTTTGAAACCAGAAGTGAAAAGACCCCATCGGCTCCTCAAAGTGCAGAGAGCACAGGGCCCAAACCCCCATTCACAGATGTGCCTATTCCCCCTGTCATAACAGAAACCAGAACTGAGGTTGTTCATGTCATCAGGAGCTATGAACATCCTGATGAGGTCTGTGAACCATTAATGGACGAGGCAGCAGCTTTGAAGCCTCCAGTTGAACCTGAGTCAGCAGTTAGCTCAATCAATGATAAGGTAAAAGCCTTGCAGATGAAAGTCAGCTCTGACGAGTTGGCATGCCTCAAAGAAGAAACTCATATTACCACTACAACTCGAATGGTCTACCACAAACCTCAACTGAAAGATGCTGGTTCTGACAGGATTGAAGAAACAATGTCAGTCCGAGACATAATGAAAGCTTTTCAGTCTGGGAGAGACCCTTCCAAAGAATTAGCTGGTTTATTTGAGCACAAAGCTGGCCAAGATACCATTAAAGGAGATGAATTGTCCCAAGGTTCCTTGAAAAGGACAAAAAACCCAAAGTTGAGAGAATTATTGAGGTGCACATAGAAAAGGGCAATACAAATGACCCGACTGAAGTTATAATCAGAGAAACTAAAAAGCATCCAGAGTATATATGCAAGAGTGACCGAGGCCTCAGGGAGCTTGTTGAGAGGGTTGATGGGGATTATGAGGTTCTTCAAGATGAAGAGGAACTTACTGCAGAGGAAACACTGCCGTCGTTCCTAGACACATCCAGAGTTAATACACCTGTCCCTCAGGAGGAAGAGAGTCGTCCCAGTTCAGCTCAGCTTATTGCTGATGAATCATATAAAACGTTGAAAGCTTCTAAGCCAGCATTCAATTGAGTATCATGATGACGAGTTATCTGAGTTGAGAGGGGAGTCATACAGGTTTGCTGAGAAAATGTTGCTCTCAGAAAAATTAGACATATCCCATTCTGATACTGAGGATTCAGTGGCAGACCAGACACATAGCATAGCCACTGAGGTACAAGGGGCAGAAGGCGTATATGGAGAAAAAGTAACTGGTCCAAGGAAGGAGTCCAAATTAAGGTCAGCAAGAGATGCATCAGAGAAATCAGGTAAATATCCCCCACAAGATGAGCAATTTGACAAAGTTACAGTATTACATTACACAACAGAACCAGGAAGCCCTAAACATGCAGTCTGGATGCGATTCACCCAAGATAGGCAAGACAGGAATAGAGAGAAACTTATTTATGAAGACAGAGTAGATCGGACCATTAAAGAGGCAGAGGAAAAACTGAGTGAGGTCTCACAGTTTTTTAGAGATAAAACTGAAAAGCTAAATGATGAGCTTCAGTCTCCTGAGAAAAAGAAACCAACAAGACTTTCACGGGAGACACGGTCAGGGCCAAGCTCAATGTGCAGCAGCCCTGAGAAAAAGCAAAAGAACACAGCTGATGAATGGGAGAAAGGCAGGCAGAAAATGTTTGGGAGTACAAATGAAAGGAAAAGTGCGAGCCTCCCAAACAGTCCCGAGAGGCATAAGGAGTCACAGTTCAGTGAGGATAAGCCAAAACAGCATGAATCTCCTCAGCAGGCAAAGACAGGTAATACAGGCCCCCCAGTCCCAGTTAAGACATCTAAAGTGAGTTCTTTTCGACAGAAGTTTGAAACAGAAGCACAGAAACAGGATAAGAATCTACCTATAGCACAATCCAAAAAATCACCAGAAAGTAAGTTACCAGTTTATCAATTTTCCACTGGTTCAAAACCGTCAAAGTCAGATTCTGCAGATGTAGTACAGTCACCTTCTAGAAAGCTAACAGAAACTGATAAAAGTAAAGTAGACCCTCAGAGTTGTAAATCTCAAGGTCCTCAAAGAACTACTGTTTCAAAGCAATCAGGTGAAAAAGCTTTACTTGAAAAATCTACTACATCAAATAATGTTGCAAAAAAAGCCTCACTGTTTGAGAAGATTAAGGATCAGGGGATTGATAAAACTCTAGAGAGCTCTACTAAAGTTCATGACTTGAAAGAAGGATATAGTGCAGACAGACATAGTGCAGTTAATGGTATTAAAGAACAACGGTACTTAAAAAGTGACATTAAAAATGACTTTAAAACAGATACCTTGCCAAAGGATAATGTCAGTAGAAATGACAGCCAGATAAAGACCCTTAAGAAAAAAACAGAATCTCATATTCCCATGAGAACAATCTCTAGTTCCTTAGACAATAACCAGTCAAAGAAGATGAATCAAGACATAGTCAGTAAATTATCTGAAAGGAGCCCCTCGCACATACCTACCCTGACAAGACCAAGGGTCCAGGGCCGTTTAGAGTTACAGAAAGAAGATGCTTCAACAACGAAACAGGAAGAAGTCTCTGTTGAAAGTAGAACAAGTGACACTAGTTCAGTGGAAAAATTCACAGTTACAACAAGAGAAAGTTTCAAAGGGCTTAAAACTTTACCAGTTTATGTAAGTGTACAAATGGGGAAGCAGTCTGATAAAGACATGGGAGGAGGAACAAATGGAACATTAAAAAAGGTATCTGGTTCAGAAAGTCGGACAGTTTATGCAGTTAAGCAGAAACAGCCCACATCTCCTCAAGGCAGCCCAGATGATGACACCTTAGAACAGTTCTCTTTTATCGATAGCTCTGGCAAAAGTCCTATGACCCCAGAGACCCCAAGCTCAGAAGAGGTCAGCTATGATCTCACTTCGAGAACTCCTGATCCATTTATTGCATTTATGCCAGGTATTACAAGCCCGATAGCTGAGGTTTCAGAAGAATCTGAAGATAGTGAACAAGGTAAAGATCATTCTTTGAAAAAATATGGACTAGAAGTTCAAGAGACAAAAGACAAAAGAGTTGCATATATAGAGTTTCCTCCTCCACCACCCTTAGATTCTGATTCATCACAGCCTGAGAAAAAAGGGTCGACTCCTTCCTCAGAAGCTGAGACTGAAATGATGGAAGTAAATCTCCAAGAGGAGCATGATAAACATCTTCTTGCCGAACCCATAATAAGAGTCCAACCTCCATCTCCTGTGCCCCCAGGAGCTAATGATAGTGATTCAAGTGACGAGGAATCAGTCTTTAAACCCATTCCAATAAAGAAATACACCTTTAAAATTGATGAGAACCAGGACTTGAAAGACGGCCAATCAAAAAAACAAGACAAGAATGATAATGATAAAGAACCAGGGGAAAATGGTAATGGAAAAACAGAAGATTATGATTATGAACAAAATGGCAATGATCAGTCCATCACAGATTGTTCAATAGCGACAACTGCAGAGTTCTCTCATGACACCGATGCCACTGAGATTGACTCACTGGATGGATATGAACTTCAGGATGAGGATGATGGCTTAAGTGAACCTATAGCCAAACCTTTTGAATTCCCCAATGAGAACAGAAAAGATATTTGGGGATCAGATAATATGTCTAGACCAAGTGACCGTTGCCAAAGTAAACTTGAAGTAATTCAAGAAGAATCACCAGCTGAGGACTGCAAAAAAACCAAAGCTAAGACTGATCCTTCAAACAGAACGAATGGAAAAGACAGTGAAAAGGATGGAAAACAATCTGATCAAGGACTTTCGGACACTTATTTCAGTTACAAGTTAGATGAGGAGTTTAATACTCCTTTTAAAACTGTTGCAACAAAAGGCTTTGATCCTTGGTCAAGCAAGGGAGGAGAAGATGAAGTAGTGGATGCTAGAATTAAAGACGATGAACCCAAGCCATTTGGGTTAGCAGTAGATGACAAGTCTGCAGCAACAACCCCTGACACAACTCCTGCAAGAACCCCAACTGATGAAAGCACACCAACTAGCGAGCCTAACCCTTTCCCCTTCCACGAAGGGAAGATGTTTGAGATGACCCGCAGTGGTGCGATTGACATGAGCAAGAGGGATTTTGTTGAAGAGAGGCTGCAATTTTTTCAGATTGGTGAGCATACATTTGGAGGGAGGATAGGGGATGGGGTCAGAAAACCAAATGTAGTCACCTCAAATTCACAGATAGTTGAGAGAGCACAAGTTAAGTTGGAGGACAACACTGTTATATCATACAATATCATTCAGATATGCACTGACCACTCAGACACATCTCATGACATGGAGCCTCCCCCCTACTCAGAAGTCAGTAATTTATGTTCTTCTTTTAAGATAGGACTGAAGTCTTCCAATGTTGAGAGGAGAGATTTAGTTTGTGTAGACTGGGATAGTTCTCAAGGTTCATTACCAAAGACTGCACATCTAATAGGACCAGAAACTCATAGAACAAGCGAGTACAATCAAAGGACAGACTCATCGAGGGCAGAGTCACAAGAATACCTCAAGACAACTGGCAGTAATTTCAGAAATTGCAGCAATAATGTTAATTTGGAGGCCTTAAATGCTGGAACTGACTGCTTGCTACAAAGCATTGTGCAAACAGAGCACATGTCAGTTACTGATCTTAGCTCAGTTCAAGTAAAAAATGCATGTGAGGATTTCGTAAGAAAGGACACTGGTACTTGCAGGGATGGTAGTTTAGAGAATAGTAATGTAATCTCCAAGTGCAAAGACATTACAAGAAAACCCCCAAAATCTATGTTGCCAGTGAGAGCCCCTCATGCACCACTAAGTTGTAAAAAAGATCAAACATCTTTGAGACCAATTCAAAAGATTAGAGTGGAGGCCAGAAATCGTTTAGATCCATTCTCGGATGTAAAACCTAAATCTAGAATTCCAATTATGAATGTCAAAAACATTAGTTCCTCACCGGTGCGTAAATGTAGAACCACTACAATGGCAAAACAGAAAGTTAAACCACTGCCAATCAAAGCAATAACGACAAACAAAAACACAAAACCAGGTCTGGTTAGTACATCAGGCAGTAAATATGGTCATAAGCCCTTACGTGATGTTGGGAAAAGTAGTCATTCTAAACCAAGTAGTGTAGTAAAGGTGGTGGGTTGCCTTTCCAGTGATGACAAAAAGATACAGACATATGATCACGATGAAGAAAGCAGCACGTCAAGGAACACATCTTTATCAGAAGCCTTGGAATCCTCCAGTACATCCAGGTCTGCTAGAGACGTGAGATCACAGGTTGAGCAGTCCGGCAGAGACAGGAGGAGGAGGAGTAGGAGGACTGAAGGCAGTCAGGGTGCTGGGCCTCAAGTGGCCCCCGGCGTGGAGATCGAGCCTAGTTTGTAAAACTTTCCACTTGTATGATCTTAGTTGCATGAGCCGTTGTGATTGCCTGTGGTGTGACCTGACTGTAGATGTCATCTCTGTCATTTGTCATTTTCTCTCTCTTTGTGTACTTGTGTACTGGTCTCTAAACCTGTTTTCAGATCTCTTTCTATGGATTAGTCAGTTTTACTGTAGCATGCCAGTGTTAGTGGGTTGCTGGCCATTTATATTGGTTCCTAGTTCTTGTGAGGTGCTAAGGAAGCCTGTAGATCTCGTGAGCCCACGCAGAGATGCAGTCCTAGCACAGCAATGAAGATGCCGCATGTTCAGTTTCATTTAATTCTGTGAATTCACGTTTGAGATGCTCTTCTGTAGTTGTAGAGACAATCGAATTGTGTCTTTTTTTATTTTGTTATTTGTGTGTTTTTCTGATTAAGATTATACTGTTAGAAGGTTAAAACATTTCCTGTGGTAGGGTTCATTCTTCACAAATCTAACTTCTTAAAGCATAGGTCTCAAACTCCTGGAGGGCCGCAGCTCTGCACAGGTTTGCTTCAACCCTAATCAAACACAGCTGATCCAACTAATTAAGGTGTTCAAGACTACTACACTCTCAGAAATAAAGGTACGCGAACTGTCACTGGGGTGGTACCTTTTCAAAAGGTACACATTCGTACTTAAAGGGTCCGAATTACCAACCTACGTCACACATGACGTCACACGGGTTTCCGGTTGCAAAAAGAGACCGGTTGCAATAGCAAACATGTCGTGTTGTGCGGTAGGATGCCAAAAACGTAACTTTTACCGTACACCACACTTCTTTTAATGCCAACTGCAGACGTCTTTGGCTAAAAGGCAGCTAAATAAAGTGAGGATCCTCATTAAAAATGCTCGACTCTGCAGTTCTCATGTTATATCAGGTAAGTTCACGCTATGCTGAATCACACACATTACTCATTTTTGATTGCAGCAATGATTTTAGCAAATACAGTTAAATATGGTGAATTAAACTGCGGACACTAAATGCTAACAATGACGTGAAAGTGTAAGTTCACATACCCTGCCGTACAGGTGCCGTTCGCTGTCAAAATGCAGTTGTTTTGCTTGTTGATTATTAATTACCCAGGCCTTGTATAGTCCTGTCTTCTTTCCTTGTCTTAGGCTTGGCAGAACCTCGGTTTTTAGCACTACAAAGTTTTGAATCTGGTAATCATGGAACATTATTTCTAGCACATGACCACACAGAACAAAATTGTTGGCATCCAAAGACTTGTAGGCCTTTAACTTCTCTTGTAAAATCACATGGAGTTTCAATGAGATAGTTGTATATTTCGTGCTGGATGCTTGGCCATTTCATCTTATCCAGTATCCATTGGAAGGGTGCTATCGCAAATGAATCTGTCAGACGAACACTGCTCACTTTAACGTTAATTTTGCAGAATCACTGTGCTTATCACTGGGTGACAAGCTGTTATAATACTCTGAAAACATTATGTAAATAATATGTAATCAATATAACTTATTTCTAAGACAACAACAAACTCTGAACCGCATCGGATGTCATTCCCTCGCTGTAAATGCTAGTGCTCCCGTTTTTTTTTCTGCAACCTCGCTGCGCGCATCCTGAACGTTTACAAACATGGTAATTCGCCTATTGGTACCTCAAAAGTAGATATTAGTACAAATTTTTTTTTAAAGGAACACTTGTACTTTTTAGGTACTAATATGTACCCCTGAGGTATTAATATGGACCTTTTAGGTACAAATTTGTACCTTTTGAAAAGGTACCACCCCAGTGACAGGTCACGTACCTTTATTTCTGAGAGTGTAGAGACTATTAAGCAGGTGTGAGTTGGAGGTGGTTGGAGCTAAACTATGCAGAGCTGCGGCCCTACAGGAATTGAGTTTGAGATCGTTGTCTTAAAGCCACTGACAGTTAATAGACAATATCAAAATACATTTTACTTTATTTAAAAATGAACTCTCTTCTGATCAATGTCCCTCAACCTATTATAATGATATGGACTCTTTTTGTTTGTTATTGTCCAATTATTTCAAAATCTCCCCAAGACTTTTAATACTCCTTGCTTGATCAGAAAAGGGTAGTGTGCTTTATTACTTTTTAAACTAACTAATATTAAGCTTTAAGCTTTAAAAGGTTTTCATGGCTTTTCCTCTTCTGCTCTCAGGCCCTCAGACCCCCTGTGAAAGAACAGATTTGCGTATGGCTATTGTAGCAGATCATCTCGGCCTGAGTTGGACTGGTAAGAAATGACACCACCTAGAGGACAAAGTGATGCATTACCACTTAAGCACAAATATGCTATATGTTTACGTCTTTGCGTTTATAGATAAGTAATTGATGAAAATACTGTAATTTAGATTATTTTTTAGGAATAAATGCTTTTTTTTTAGAATTAATATTATTGCGCACATATGGCTTTTACTTTGTTGTTGTTTCTCAAAGCATTGGTGCTGCTGTGATCAGTAGGGTGTGCCATCTGCAGTGACTGCAGCACTGTGCGCATGTGTACGGGGAGTGGTAAAGACAGAGGAGACATTAATCTATTTTTAATGTGTTGCAGAGATGGCCAGGGAAATGGAATTTTCAGTTGATGAAATAAATCAAATCCGTGTGGAAAACCCCAACTCATTGACGGCTCAGAGTTTCATGCTATTAAAGAAATGGGTTAACAGAGATGGTAAAAACGCTACAAGTAAGTATGCTTAGGGACTACACATTTTCTGAATGAGGGTTGACTATATGGAGCGGAAAAGGGTGGGTGGGGTTTGTATTTCTGTATGCAAGTCAGCTATTATAAAATAAAAGTCTTATTTAATAGCATATGTTACAACAATAACAATATCTTTTCTACTTTTAGCGGATGCCTTAGCTGCGGTCCTGACTAAGATCAATCGATTGGATATTGTGACATTGCTGGAAGGGCCGATATTTGACTATGGTAACATTTCAGGCACAAGATGTTTTGCAGATGATAGCGCAGTTTCCCAGGAGCAGGCTGATGGTAAAGTTTAGCCCCATCTACCTGAACTCTGCTTCTCTATGTTTCTCACAAATCTGTAGATTCATAGAACCATCATGGCAAAACACTTATTGCTCTAAATTCAAACCCAGTATAAACTTAAACTCAAGTTTAAGTTTAAATCTCAATCCTACTTTCTAATCTATTAGATTCGCCAATTATGAGCACTGTTCTTTTCCAGCCTGGTGTTGGACCAGTCAGGGATCAGTGTGATCATATATATTGAATTAGTATGATTGTGTGTTTGTATGAAAGCATTAAAGCATGCTGCTATAAAGTACATAAGCTAATGCTGAATCAGAACTTATGCCCATCTCAGTAGTGGATATTACAATAGAGACCACACCACTCTATTACCCATACAAGTGAGGTCACTAAATACACTTGCTTAATACATACTTTTGTAAAAAAAAAAAATTATTGGCAAATTGCATATGGAGAAAGTAAAGTAATATATACTCACCGGCCACTTCAGTAGGTACACCTTACTAGTACCTGGTTGGACCCAATTTTGCCTTCAGGACTGCCCTAATCCTTCGTGGCATAGGTTCAACTAGGTACTGATTTTGCTCCATATTGACATGATAGCATCACGCAGTTACTGCATATTTGTCGGCTGCATATCCGTGATGTGAATCTCCTGTTCCACCACATTCTAAAGGTGCTCTATTGGATTAAGCTCTGGTGACTGTGGAGGCCATTTGAGTACAGTGAACTTATTGTCATGTTCAAGAAACCAATCGGAGATTATTCGCGCTTTATGAAATGGCGTGTTATCCTGCTGGAAGTAGCCATCAGAAGATGGGTACACTGTGGTCATAAAGAGATGGACATGGTCAGCAACAATACTCAGGTAGGCTGTGGCGTTGACACGATGCTCAATTGGTACTAATGAGCCCAAAGTGTGCCAATAAAATATCCCCCACACCATTACACCACCACCACCAGGCAGGATGGATCCATGCTTTCATGTTGTTGATGCCAAATTCTGACCCTACCAAATGCATCAACAAGGCATTTGCGCCCTAAGAACTGCCGCTCACTGGATATTTTTTCTTTTTCAGACCATTCTCTGTAAACCCTAGAGATGGTTGTGCGTGAAAATCCCAGTAGATCAACAGTTTGTGAAATACTCAGACCAGCCCGTCTGGCACCAACAACCATGCCACGTTTAAAGTCACTTAAATCACTTTTCTTCCCCATTCTGATGCTCGGTTTGAACTGCAGCAGATCGTCTTGACCATGTCTACATGCCTAAATGCATTGAGTTGCTGCCATGTGATTGGCTGATTAGAAATTTGCGGACAGGTATACCTTATAAAGTGACCGGTTAGTGTATGTTGGATCCAAGGCCCCTGAGAAAAGTGAGCGCTAACAGTTGTGCTCTATTAGGGTTAAATCTAAGGTTAAATAATATACAGTATTTGTATGATGGGTCTGATGGGTTTAGGATTTGGTTCACACTGTATTAAGATAAACATTATGTTTATGTGTATACTGAGTATACTCCAAAAACAATAGCAGCTAGCTATTAGCAGTAGCAATAGTGTTCCAAGATTCTCTCTAATTCTCTGTGATTTTTCTATGATATGACACATACATGAAAACATAATATTAGTATCCAACCTGCTTCTACAGCATGATTGCCTTAATGTTTCTCTCTGTGTAGTGCTAACAGTAATTCAGTAGTTTGGGCTATATCGATAGCATGGCTCTGGCTACTATGGAATGTCTGCTTGCTGTCAAACTGCCTGATCCTCCAGTATCCCAGAATCCTCTGAACCTTCCTGATAGAGTGCTTCTGCTTCAAATTCAGACCAGCTTCTTCTTCACTGCCTTTCAACTTCTTTCATAGCAACACCTTTGCCTCATTTCAAAACACAGTGGGGCAGCACTGTTTAGCATAGTTGAATTCTATGTGGTGGAGTAAATCAGTGCTAGCTCTTGCTAAAGCTCTTCACTCATGCTATGGTAACACTGCATTCTTATCTTCATATAATAGCATCATCCGAATACGTCTCATGCTATCTAACATGTTGTTCTGCTTCATTTTCCTTTTTTTTTTTTGACCTGGTGTCAGTTTCTATTACTCCTACTTTATCCACATCATCTGTGTCTCCTATCCCCAAAGTACTGACCAACCAATCTCAGTCTGTTTCCTCTTCTTCATCATCTTCCATCTTCCTCCATTTACGTCAGGATCCCACTGTTCCTGAACTATACATTTAGTGTTTAAGAATGTGCCTTTGAACATTACATGGTAATCTAAAGGATAAGCTATCTAAAACCGTACTAATTGTACCACATGTTGATTAACCTAATGGTATATCTGTAATATTCTGGGTTTACCTATTTACTATTGAATATCTTTGATATTTGTTTGGATATCACAGAAAATAACCCAAATTTGTGAAAATTCAATTACAATGGAGTCTATCAGATGCACGTGTATCAGAAGCTTTACAGTTGAAATATGAATCTTGTTTATTTAAACCTTAAAATGGACTACTTTTGTTGAAGAAAAACCCAGAATATTCTTTTTAAACCAGTGTAATTGCTTAATAAATCCTTAATATCACCAAGCACACATTCTTTTCCATGACATTTTCAAAGGCCTCTATCATAACATCTGTTGCTGTGGCATTGTGCACAAGTGGTATTCGCCTCCATCTCACTGTGTTGTATCACTCAGGTTACCACAACATTGAGCTGGAGCTCAAGAGTCCCACAGAGCTGAACTATGAACCCCCTACCCCTCTACATCATGATGATTTCTTTAGTGAAGACAGTATGCTAAAGTTCTCCTCTAGTGCCCCTGTTAGACCCAGTGAACTGTCCTTGCCAACCTCTAGTGGCCCAGTGTCTACAGATACTAAGCCGCCTACCGTCATGGCAGAGGACACAACTATTGGAGGTCGGGAATCTGTTGCCCAGGAGGATGAATCTGCTGAAGATGACCTTGGTGTCAGCCAGGAATTGGTAGCTTTGTCAAAACAGCATGACAGTGAGGGAACATCCAAAGAATCAGATGTCTTCCCAAGCAGCCCGGTAAAAGAGCAGAAGGATGCCCAGCCCAAGCTTCCCATTTGTGCCTCTGCCAGTGAAGCTGTTGAAGAGTGTGGCTCTGGGTTTGACGAAGAAGATGAAGAGATGACTCAAGATAAAATAAAGTCTCTCTTGGAGACTATTAAGTTGGAGGAAGGCTCAGAGGATGAGGAGATGACTGAGGAGAGGCTACAAGCGATCCTCTCTCGAGTACAGCAGGCAGAAAAAGACATGTCTTCAATTTCAGGTTTGCAGAGTGAGACGTCTGGCGCAAATGGAAAGATGACAGCTGGCCAAGGACTGGGTACTGAGAAACAAGGCCAAAGAGAGACCAGGTAAGAACTGTGACCTCTATCGCAAACTGTAATCATCTTATTCCACAAGCTCAGCAGATTAGGTATCAATCAAGTAACATATTCCAAATTTCTGTGCCTCTGCAGCCAAGAGGTGAAGTCCTCAACGCCTGGAGTGCAAGCTGAGAGGCAAAATGGAGAACATCCAGAGGTCCAAACCCAAGCTCTGTTGTCACCAGACGCCAGTGAGTCTTCCAGCAAACCAAAGGGCAAAGCAAGGAAAGATTCGGAGCGAGAGGAAGCAAGCAGTGAGGTTCTGGAGGACAGAGGACCAAACAACAGGGAGGAGGGCATTACAGAGCCTAAAGTCCAGGTACTGTATTATTTGAGAGATCTTGAATAATGACACCAATGCTCTGAACATTTTCTAAGATAGATAAACCAGGTTTGTAACTAAATAAGTATTCCCATTTCTTGGGGTGCCTCAGGGACTGTTCACATATCGCATCTCTCGGCCACTCAAGTTCGTTATTTCAAATGGAGAGGCATGGTAAATGCATGTAAATAGAGAGACAAGGTTGTGAAACTCACTTCCTTTTTAGGCACACCTATAGTGCAGTGAGTTGAAAACATCTCAACTTTTTAGAAGGCCTCAAGTGCACTGTGTGTCATATGACAAGAACCAAGCAGTCAGCTTAAGTAATAACTGCAGACTAATTACCTTAAATGGAGAGTACCCAAACTGTGGTGCTTTTTTAACGTGTATCAGAGCTACACCAAGTGTTTGTCAGTAGTGGTTCCTTGGAGAGTTTAGCTGATGGTTGCTTAGCAACTGCAGACGCCACGGGACCACAACCTCATGAGCAGGATGAAACTGGTGAAGGAACTAGCATACCTCACGTTTTACACGTGGTTTTAGATGAGATGTGTGAACGGCCTCAGTCTGCTCCCTTAATCAGAGGTAAATGCTTATGTATATTATATTTCAGCTTTAAAATACTCAATTATATATCAAAAGCTATCAAACATATACTGACGATAACTTGACTACATTAGAAAGCATTAGACCGATTATAACTGCACATGTAAATGGGATTACATTTTCCATCAAAAGAAATAATAACCATTATTAAGGGTCACCATGCATTCTTGAACACATTGAGGACTTGTAACTTGAAAAACATTAGTTGAAGGTCACTTCATATGAGCTTGATGGCTCATGCACCGCTGTAATGTGCTGACCCGACTCTAGCAGGAGGCTCGTAAAGATAATGAATCCAGCTCTGATGAGGAAGAGACTGTCACTACCAGGGTGTATCGGCGGAGAGTGATTCTGAAGGTACTATGAGTGGTACTCTTGTAGATTTGGGCCGGTTTTGTGTGCTACAGAGAGTTTTTGTGTGCTTTAGCCTGTGTGCTAAAAGGGCATGAAGTGATTAGTGCACTGCCACTTTTTATGAAGAAGTTGCTGTGATTTCTGAAGTGTTTTTTTTCTGTTTTCTTCTTTCATACATCCTCCTTTCTCTTTAATTATTTAAATTAAAGGTGCCCCCTAAAGTTAGCATCACTACTAATCCTCCATGTTAGCTTTAAGCTATGCTAAGTAATACAGTGCATCCGGAAAATATTCATAGCGCTTCACTTTTTCTACATTTTTTTCACATCGTATTCCAAAATGGATTAAATTCATTTATTTCCTCAAAATTCTACACACAATACCCCATAATGACAATGTGAAAAAACATGCAAATTTATTAAAAATAAAAAAACCTGAAAAATCACATGTACATATGTATTCACAGCCTTTGCCATGAAGCTCTAAATTGAGCTCAGGTACATTCTGTTTCCACTGATCATCCTTGAGATGTTTCAGCAGCTTAATTGGAGTTCACCTGTGATCAATTCAGTTGATTGGACATGATTTGAAAAGGCATACACCTGTCTATATAAGACCCCAGGGTTGACAGTGCATGTCAAAGCACAAACCAAGCATGAAGACAAAGGAATTGTCTGTAGACCTCCGAGACAGGATTGTCTTGAGGCACAAGGCTGGCGAAGGTTACAGAAAAAAATCTGCTGCTCTGAAAGTTTCAATGACAGTGAATCACAGTGGCCTCCATCATCCATAAGTGGAAGATGTTTAAAACCACCAAGACTCTTCCTAGAGCTAACCGGCCATCTAAGCTGAGTGATCGGGGGAGAAGGGCCTTAGTCAGGGAGGTGATCAATAACCCGATGGTCACTCTGTCTGAGCTACAGCGTTCTTCTGTGGAGAGAGGAGAACCTTACAGAAGGACAGCCATCTGTGCAGCAATCCACCAATCAGGCCTGTATGGTAGAGTGGCCAGACGGAAGCCTCTCCTAAGTAAAGGGCACATAGCAGCTCGCCTGGAATTTGCCAAAAGGCATCTGAAACAAAATTCTCTGGTTTGATAAGACTAAAATTGAACTCTTTAGAGTGAATGCCAGACATTACGTTTGGAGAAAACCAAGCACCGCTCATCACCAGGCTAATACCATCCCTACAGTGAAGCATGGTGGTGGCAGCATCATGCTGTGGGGATGTTTTTCAGCAGCAGGAACTGGAGGGCTAGTCAGGATAGAGGGAAAGATGAATGCAGGAATGTACAGAGACATCCTGAATGAAAACCTGCTTCAGAGTGCTCTTGACCTCAGACTGGGGCGACAGTTCAAACGGGCCGTCAAAATATAAACGGAGTGGCTTCACAACAACTTGGTGTATGTCATTAAGTGGCCCAGCCATAGCCCAGACCTAAATCCTATTGAACATCTCTGGAGAGATCTGAAAATGGCTGCACACCATTGTTTCCCATCTAACCTGATTGAGCTTGAGAGGTTCTGCAAAGAGGAATGGGCAAAAATTCCCAAAGACAGGTGTCAAACAGGTGTCATATTCAAAAAGACTTGAGGCTGTAAATGCTGCCAAAGGTGCATCAACAAAGTATTGAGCAAAGGCTGTGAATACTTATGTACATGTGATTTCTCAGGTTTTTTATTTTAAATAAATTTGCAACAATTTCAAAAAAATCTTTTTTCACATTGTCATTATGGGCTATTGTGTGTAGAATTTTGAGGAAATAAATGAATTTAATTCATTTTGGAATAAGGCTGTAACATAAAAAATGTGGAAAAAGTGAAGCGATATGAACACTTTCCGGATGCACTGTACCTCATTTTGTGCATACTGATTTTACAGGTTTGGTTTTATTTTAGTGACATTAAATACTCCTTGGTCCATCACTACTGTGGTCATTTGTCAATATTTAATAGTCAATATTTTAAAGTTTCATCTAAAATGCTGCTTTGGGTATGTCATTTCAAAGATGACACACTTAGCTTGTGCTGTTTTTTTTTTCTCTGTAGTGTTTGATCAACCATTTCATTTGTACGTTTGTTTGAAAGATTTCATGCTTTGTTGTTAAATCTGAACTACAGCTTTTATAGATTTCTTCACAGACAGTGGGTCTCATTCACTAATAATTGCATAAGTTTTTCGTATTTATATCAGACCCCTAAATTTTTCACTTTTTTTTTTTGTAATTTTTTTGCAATAAACTATTATATATAATTTTGTGGTGGTAATTCCTAGAAATTTGCGGACAATTTTGCGATGTAAAAAATGTGTGTATGTATATATATCTCATTCAGGACATGCGTTAGAGCTTCCCCTACCATAGTACACCTAAAACACGAATTGCCATAAAACTTGTCAATGGCAGGGAAGTGTTTTATCTTGTCGATGGCAGGGAAGCGTTTTATCTTGTCAATGGCAGGGAAGTGTTTTATCTCGTCAACGGCGAGGAAAGAGTTAAACAAAATAGTTAATTGATTTGATGCACACCATAGTACAGTCAAACATGTAAAGCAAAAACAATGTCCTGATTGTTCAGTCACGTCCAGCAGCCATCATCCTTAAATCAACCTTTAAAAAAAGTTTTTACAGATGGATATTTTTCTGATCCCATAACTCTGCGATTAGTTGTTTTGGAAAATATAGACAGATATTTCAATATAATGTTAACATATACTTTCTCTGTAAATAATGTTTGACATAAATACAGCAAATGTCTCATCCATAACGCTGGAATTGCTCATTTTTTTAATATCTAGTTACTTTTCACCTACCCTAAATAAATAACATCTAATTATATGTAAGGTACTTGCTTATAAGGCCCTGGGGGCGTACATAATTATTGCGTACATGTGGTATAAGTTGTTCTTGAATCTTTTAAATCTCTTCACACATTTCTAATACATTTTTTTTACGATGGATTGTGATGAATCATGAGTCTTTTAAATGAGCAACCACCTACACAAAGTTAGTAATTTGCATAATACACACCCAAACCTGCTCCTTATAAGGACTTTCCACAAAGTGGCACTTGTCACCAAAAGAAAAGACAACGGACTTTAACAATAATGAACATTAGGTTTTGCTCTTGGATGTGGAAGCCAGAAAAAATGCAAATGATCAGAATTCGTCACTTCCAGCAAACATATCGGTGCGCTTTCTAAAGACGTGTTTTCACCTTAGGCCTTGATCACACCGAACACACTTATTGCATTACGAGTCTCCTTTTTTGAATGGTTTACTAATGGGCATGAGCTTTTGCGTGCCTCATGTTTTAACCGCCTACTGCGCCTTGCGTTTTTACCGTTGCGCTATGTGCGCCTGCAGTTCAAATCAACTCTGAGCGGAAAAAGCACACTACGTTAGTCTTTTTCATTCTCTAGTCAAATAAAAGCAGGAGTGGGGTTTCCATTGAGCAGTGTTTGTGTTATACTTTTAAAGATGGAAGAAAGACTAGTGCTCGCTGTTTCGAATTATCCAGAGCTGTATGACTTCACAAATCTTGAGGATTACAATATTATTAAATCAGGCCCGCGGCCTCGATGTCATAACTGAGGGGGCATTTTAATCCCATAGGGGGGCACTAGACATTAGATTTTGGTCCCTCTTGTTTCTTTCATTTAGGCTGTTTATTCACTTATTTTTACTTTGCATTACTGCCTAAGTTACTGACTTAAGGCAGTAATATACCTTTTACAGTAATAATAATATGCACAGATCCGCTATTACTGATTTTATCTATGAAGATCATGCAAAGATAACGTTTACATAAACGCAGACAGATCATGGCTTCACCGCCAAACGAGTGCTTTAAATCTATTTTATTCTCCTTATTTCTTTACTTTTTTTTTTCAAATAATATATGTTTGACGTTTAAGGTAAAGACATCAAACTATGCCCACACATGCAAGCTAACCCACGGTTAGACTATAACCGGTAAATAAATCTGGTGAAATCAGCATAAACGAGTCATCACGCTTCATGTAGCCTATAACCCAACCAATATTAGTGTTAGGAAAACGTTAAATGTTGCAATCTAATGTCATTTAAAAAATAGTAGCTAAATGTGTTATTTAGTGTTACATTAGTGTAGCTAGAAAAATAGCTAAAAAAGATACCTAACTGTATTTTAGCTGTTCAAATAGACCTACAATATATTTTCTGGTGTTTAATTTTGCATGAGCAAATAGCAGTATAGGCTAAATTACACATTTTTAAAAGATTATCATTCAGTTTACCTTCAGCGCATGTGAGATGTTGATCCGTGGCAAATCCACTTACTCACACACTACCTATTCCATTCATAACACTGTAAACTTCGCAGGCCGATCATCTTTAAACTCAAAAGACATTTTTTAAGTGTCCTAACTGTGCTGCTTCATAATGATGTTTCTCTTCACAACTGTTAAAGTGCGCTTTAGCGATTTAAAAATGAAAGCAAACTTTTAAAATGGTTTTGCGTTTATTTTAGCTTAATTTTAATAATATTAATGAATATAATAAATTAAAATATTAATAATAGTGTAGACTACTGTGGGACTGTGCAGTGAACTAAACATTTTACTAGACTACATATCCCCTAACTGAAAAACTAATGTGAAAATAACAGTTGCGTTTCTGCTAAAATTAATTTGACAGCAAATTTCTTCTGCGTTTTTTTCTCTTTAGAGCTCAAGAGAGCTGTATTTAAAGAATTACTTAACCAAAACATGAAATGAATTAGGCTGCTGGCCTTCACGTCACCCACTAACCTACTACCAGTTTACTCCCCTGACCTGACGCGGCGACCAGATCTCTGGACTATAGCCTATGCCTAGCTTTAATCTCACAATTTTCATAATTTATTGCTATTTCATATTATAAAATATCGTGTGTTCTGAAGGTAGAATGACGGGAGTGTAAGTAATTAATGACAGAAAGAATTTTCAGTTTTGAGTGAATAATCCTTTATGAAAATTCTTTCTAAGGGGGCAATGCCCCCTTTTGCCGGGCCTGTGTTAAATATTACAGTTTTAACAATATCAGTAGCAGCAGTCGCACACAATGTCTTCGAGCAGTACCAAGTGTGCCATCCCTCTATTTTTGTTTTTAAATATAATTGGACCTCTAGTTATAGTATATTATCAATTTTTAATATCTAGTTACTTTTCACCTTCCCCTAAAAAATAATATCTAATAATATTTAAGGTACTTTATACATGCTTATAAGGCCCCGGAGGCATACATAATTATTGCGTACATGTGGTTTAACATGCTAATTCATGCTAGAAACACGCTAGTAACATGCTAATTCATGCTAGAAACACGCTAGTAACATGCTAATTCATGCTAGAAACATGCTAGTAACATGCTAGAATCATGCTAACAGCATGCTAATTCATGCTATAATCATGCTAGTAACATGCTAATTCATGCTAGAATCATGCTAATTTATGTTAGCAACTGCCTAGCAACCACTAGAAACATGATAACAAATATGTACTTATCTATGCCGACTGTTTCAAACTTCATAAAAACTACTTCAGGTTTTTACACTTTAAAACTACTTCAAACTTTCAGACTCGGCTTTCTCAAGCCACCATAAAGTTTGTCCTCAAACTTTAATATCTAGTTATAGTATATTATCAATTTTTAATATCTAGTTACTTTTCACCTTCCCCTAAAAAATACATCTAATAATATTTAAGGTACTTTATACATGCTTATAAGGCCCCGGAGTCATACATAATTATTGCGTACATGTGGTTTAAGTTGTTCTTGAATCTTTTCACACATTTAGAATACATTTTTGTATGAAGGACTTTGACGAATCATGAGTAGGTCACAGGGAATGCGCAGAAATCCGCTAATTTTTTGCCCATCATTGAGTCTATTTATTTACTTATGTGAATGTGTATAAATTTATGAAATTATTTTGTTTTGGAATAAATTTCAGTAATATTATTGACAAATATGAAACTGGTTTATGATTTAGTTTGTAAAGTAACATTTTAGTAGATATATTGTATGAGAGACTTGCTTTGTTTACCAATTAAGTGGATCTAATTGAATTTGCATTGTAAACATTCATTCATTTTCTTTTCGGCTTAGTCCCTTTATTAATCCGGGGTCGCCACAGCGGAATGAACCGCCAACTTATCCAGCACATGTTTTACGCAGTGGATGCCCTTCCAGCTGCAACCCATCTCTGGGAAACATCCATACACACTCATACACTACGGACAATTTAGCTTACCCAATTCACCAGTACCGCATGTCTTTGGACTGTGGGGGAAACCGGAGCACCCGGAGGAAACCCACGCGAACGCAGGGAGAACATGCAAACTCCGCACAGAAACGCCAACTGACTGGCTGAGGCTCGAACCAGCGACCTTCTTGCTGTGAGGCGACAGCACTACCTACTGCGCCACTGCGTCGCCCTGCATTGTAAACAATAAAGTTAAAAAGGTATTTTTTATTTCATATATTACGTTTTTAGTTATGATACTCCCAAAATCATTCTGCATAATTTCTGCAGATATTTTACAAAACTCTGCGCAGAAATAGCAAAAAATGTCCGCAGATTCTATCTGGCCCTAATCTTGACCTCCTCATGAAAATGTCTTTTCACAAAAAATGTGTGTCTATGCATTTTTAATGAATGAGACTCTATGTGTGTCTGTGTGGAAAATCAGTACTGAGTAAATGTCTCATCATGCATCCTAACTCTGTAGGGTGATCAGGCCAAAAACATCCCTGGTGAGACTGTGACAGAAGAGCAGTACACAGACGAAGATGGAAACTTAGTCACCAGAAAAGTAATATCCATGCCCACCTCTAGCATGTCTTAACTTTACCATGTCTGTTCTCTTCCATCTGCCCATGTGTGGGTATGAACAGTGCCTTGAGACATTTACACCCTTGTCTTAGGTCATCCGGAAAGTGGTGCGTCGTTCAGCTGGTGTGGAGGAGAAAGGCAAGCGGAAACGTGGGAAACGTTCCCGGCAGGCCAGTAGGGCCGAGCTAGAGGAAGAGAGTGGCCCCGGGCCCCACAGAGAGCACACTGAGGTTGGACTTGTGTGCAGTGCTCATGCTAGTATAGTGCAGGACTGCAACATACAGGGTGCTTTGAAACAGCCTGCTTTATTTAGAAATCTAACTGTTTTTGGATTGAAGTGGCTTTATTAATAAAGTAAGCATCTGTGTATTGATATGCTGTGTTCTGTCTAGCTGTGTGTGTGTGTGTGGACATACACATTTAATGTTGCTACCACACAAAACTCAAAACAGAGTAAAAAACAGACTCAGAAATGTGTGGAGTCTAAGTCAGCTAAACTGCTTCAGCTGGAGTTCATCTTTATGTCCTTTGATATTCAGTTGAAGCTAAAGCTACAAAGGTTCAATTCATTCACAACAAAAACAAGAACTATAATAATGATAAAGTTCTAAAATTATATATTAAATAAAAAACAACAGTCATCATGAACTATAGAATCCACTCATGTTTTAAAAAGCTTGAGCATAATAAACATAATATATAGCATTTGTGTAGATGTTAATATACAGGGAGTGCAGAATTATTAGGCAAGTTGTATTGTTGAGGATTAATTTTATTATTGAACAACAACCATGTTCTCAATGAACCCAAAAAACTCATTAATATCAAAGCTGAATATTTTTGGAAGTAGTTTTTAGTTTGTTTTTAGTTTTAGCTATTTTAGGAGGATATCTGTGTGTGCAGGTGACTATTACTGTGCAGAATTATTAGGCAACTTAAACAAATATATACCCATTTCAATGATTTATTTTCACCAGTGAAACCAATATAACATCTCAACATTCACAAATATACATTTCTGACATTCAAAAACAAAACAAAAACTAATCAGTGACCAATATAGCCACCTTTCTTTGCAAGGACACTCAAAAGCCTGCCATCCATGGATTCTGTCAGTGTTTTGATCTGTTCACCATCAACATTGCGTGCAGCAGCAACCACAGCCTCCCAGACACTGTTCAGAGAGGTGTACTGTTTTCCCTCCTTGTGAATCTCACATTTGATGGACCACAGTTTCTCTATGGGGTTCAGTTCAGGTGAACAAGGAGGCCATGTCATTAGTTTTTCTTCTTTTAGACCCTTTCTTGCCAGCCACGCTGTGGAGTACTTGGACGCGTGTGATGGAGCATTGTCCTGCATGAAAATCATGTTTTTCTTGAAGGATGCAGACTTCGTCCTGTACCACTGCTTGAAGGTGTTTTCCAGAAACTGGCAGTAGGACTGGGAGTTGAGCTTGACTCCATCCTCAACCCGAAAAGGCCCCACAAGCTCATCTTTGACGATACCAGCCCAAACCAGTACTCCACCTCCACCTTGCTGGCGTCTGAGTCGGACTGGAGCTCTCTGCCCTTTACTGATCCAGCCACGGGCCCATCAAGACTCTCATTTCATCAGTTCATAAAACCTTAGAAAAATCAGTCTTGAGATATTTCTTGGCCCAGTCTTGACGTTTCAGCTTGTGTGTCTTGTTCAGTGGTGGTCGTTTTTCAGCCTTTCTTACCTTGGCCATGTCTCTGAGTATTGCACACCTTGTGCTTTTGGGTACTCCAGTGATGTTGCAGCTCTGAAATATGGCAAAACTGGTGGCAAGTGGCATCTTGGCAGCTGCACGCTTGACTTTTCTCAGTTCATGGGCAGTTATTTTGCTCCTTGGTTTTTCCAGACGCTTCTTGCGACCCTGTTGACTATTTTGAATGAAACGCTTGATTGTTTGATGATCACGCTTCAGAAGCTTGGCAATTTTAAGAGTGCTGCATCCCTCTGCAAGATATCTCACTATTTTTGACTTTTTCAGGGCCTGTCAAGTCCTTCTTTTGACCCATTTTGCCAAAGGAAAGGAAGTTGCCTAATAATTATGCACACCTGATATAGGGTGTTGATGTCATTAGACCACACCCCTTCTCATCACAGAGATGCACATCACCTAATATGCTTAATTGGTAGTAGGCTTTCGAGCCTATACAGCTTGGAGTAAGACAACATGCATAAAGAGGATGATGTGGTCAAAATACTCATTTGTCTAATAATTCTGCACTCCCTTGTAGTTATTTTTCATTTTTCTGGTTATTGGTGTAAACAGGCCTTACTTTAGGCTGCATACTACAAAAAAGGATGAAAAATAAATGACTTTCTAATGCCAAAAGAATGCAACTTTTATACATGATTTATAGTCTTTATCATGAGCATGATTTACTTTGAGTTTAACTTTAAACAAACATTGTTTCATCCACTACCTGACAAAAGTCTTGTCATCGATCACAGTAGTAAGAGCAACGAATAATAACTTGACTTGATCATTTGTAAAAGTGGCAGAAGGTAGATTTTTCTGTAGAATCATCTGTTGAACTGCACCCCAATCATCACAAATACTGCAGAAGACCTCCTGGCACCTTTATGGACTCAAGATTCTCGCAAAAATCAGTCAAGTTTGGTAAAAGAAAAATCCTGGTTTGGGGTTACATTCAGTATGGGGGCGTGCGAGAGATCTGCAGAATGGACGGCAACATCAACAGCCTGAGGTATCAAGACTTTTGTGCTGCCCATTACATTACAAACCACAGGAGAGGGCAAATTCTTCAGCAGGATAGCGCTCCTTCTCATACTTCAGCCTCCACATCAAAGTTCCTGAAAGCAAAGAAGGTCAAGGTGCTCCAGGATTGGCCAGCCCAGTCACTAGACATTTTGTCTAAGCAAAGTCAGATCTTACTGTCCTAATTAAAAAATTAAAAATCAAGGCATGATCATATTTTATTTTGGTAAAATAAGCGTAATCTAGAGGCCTTTGCCTTTCATATTAGCCACCTCTGATACCAAATGATCAACTAGAAGTCAAGTTAATATTTGCTGTTTCTAAAACTTGAGGCGACAAGACTTTTATCAGGGAGTGTATAAACTAACATAAAAAGCAGTAATGCATGTTATGATAGATGCATAAATAGTAATAAATGTAAATGAAATAAATTATTTAAATTTACAGGGGAAAATTGTTGATGTGCCAAGAGACTCTAACAAAAAAAAAATCTCTTAGAGCTTTTGTTTTGTGCTACAATGGATTGGCATTAGGAACAATATCCCTACAGACGAGGTACTGTATAACAACTCATAAAATCATCTCTAACTTCATGCTTCATGTGCCTCTGTTGTTTCAGGCTGGAGAAGGAGGGAAGGGCAAAAAGAAGGAAGGAAGACAAAAGGAGAAAAAGGCTCAATCATAACAGTTGTGCTCTTTTTGGTAAGTCATTAAACTCTGAAGGGATGTCGGAGCTGAGTGGAATCCTGCTGAATGAGGCAGTAGCTTCAGTGTTCGTCATCAACACAAAAGTGACCAGAAAAATTGGCTTTGTTACAGGGATTTTTTCTAGTACAGCTGAAACAGCCCACTGATGACATGCAGACACAGAAAATTAGCCTCTTACTGATGCAACTGCATTCAGACCAGAACATTTAGTAAAAGTATACGCTGAATGAACATCCAAAGTCTACATGAAATGACTAAGGTGACATGTAGCACAGTTTTTCTTTTGATTAGGGTACATTTCTGTTAAAGGAACTTTACATTGTACAGTTAAAGAGTTGAATTTTACCATTTTCGAATCCATCCAGCCAATCTAGGTGTCAGGCAGGAGCACTTTTAGCTAAGCTTAGCATAGATCACTGAATCAGGTTAGACCATTAGCATCTCGCTTAAGAAATTCAGAAATTCAATACTTATTTTCCCCGCTGTAAAAAGAAAAGCTAAACTATGATATCCATCGAGTTGATATATTGCTGTATGTCATTGTGTTTCAGATTCGAAAGTGCTTCAAAACCTTTTTCCTTTCGAGGAAGATCACTGGAAACGTGCGGGAGGTCGGGGGATGAGGATTGTGTGTCAGCAGCGTTCATAAAAAACAAATGGTTTTGGGTCAGGCGGTTTTTGATTTCGCATGAGCATGAAAAAAACTTGTTTCTGTCAATAACACGGAATGGCTAACGGTCAAGAGGGGACATTGTTGGTGCGGCGTTGTCCAATACGAGCGCCCAAGCACTTCCATTGACCAAAGAGGCCACTTAAACATATTGCTGATTGACAGGAATGGATGGACTCGTTTGAATCACCTTCTACACTCGCCTTACTATTTTTTTTTCCCTCTCGAACCCATAATGTTGGGGTTGTATAATGCTGTTGGAGCTTACGATGTACATAAATGACACTGTATAAATTTGAAAGTGGCTCACGACGTTGTTAATGCACTGGCAAGTGTGTAGGAATGAACTACCAATTCTGATTCCAATTTTAAGGGAACGCTTCACATGCACTTGTATAATTATTAGCGGAAAAAACAAATGTTTGTAAATGAAAAAACAAAAAAAAAGCCAGCTTGATTTTAACAACAGATATTTCTTTTAAACCTACCGCGGTCTCTCAGTGGTACGAACATTGGAGCAGCTGTAGTTTTCTTCAGAGTACTAATATTTTCATGCATGTGATTCACTTTAATTTTGAGTTTTGTTTGTTTTCTAACACACAAGAGAAGGGGAAATGATGTTCTGTATGTGTACGCTCACGGCCTTGCAAATGCACACTATTTTTATTTGTTTTATTTTTAGAAAGATGACAGAATCACACATCAGCTTCACTAAAATACACTGTGTCTCATCACATGACGGCAGCGGTTTCCCTATGCAGTCTGAAATGCTCACCGAAATCAACCGGCGTGATGCACTTTTACCTGTTCTCATGTGTACCGGCTCTAAGACGTACAAGTCTTTCTGTCAGTCGTTTGTAATCATTCTAGCAGTGTATTACTACTTTTTCCAGGCTGCTGTGGTTTTGGGGGAAATTTTACTTCTGTTTTTGGTGCATTTTTGAGAAATCACTCAAGCATTCATGGATGACAGATCTGGTAACGAACATTATGTATGAGAAAAACAACATACACTGGATGATCAAATTAATTATTTAAGCTTATAATAAATTGTGTTCAAACCCTCACTGTGTGTTTTGTTCTTGTTGAATGCATAAACTTTTTATAGTTTTTTTCTCTTAAAGGGAAGCTATTATGCAAAAATAACTTTTATAAGGGGTTTAAACCATAGACTGTAAAAGATATGGACGTAGTATCCGTGACGTCACCCATAGGGTTATGAAGAACCCAAAAGAAGCTACTAGAAGGCGTGGCCGACCGTCGCCATTTTGTTCGCGCGTTATCGCACCAACCCCGGGCATACCATACAAGGGCAAAGAGGCGGAGCGTGAGCGGATCTACAGACGCCCTGCTTAGACGGGCTTTCCTAAGGGAGAAACGCTTAATACTTCATCACCTGCGACTCGTTTGTGTTCTGACCACATGTGCTTGGTTGTACACTTTATCAATAAAGTGTTTAGACTTTTAAAAACACTGTTTCATAAGCAACGTCATAAGCGCAATGCTTAGTGGCTTAATGCATTACACATTGAGCCACTAAGCATTGCGCTTATGACGTTTTTCAACAGGAGGAAAGTGCGAATGACTTCCAAAAACTTCAGATATAGTCTGTGTTAGTAAATGCAAGGCTAATTATGAAGTCCAGGCAGAACACTGTATGACAACGCTTCAGATGACTGTTCTAGAGCCTACAGCTAATAATCTGTCAGATTCTGGAGTGCATTACAGGTCTAAAAAACATCATAAATGATAAATGATCTTAAATAAAACAAATACATTCATAGAGATGGTATATAATTTCACTCACCTGGGAAATGGAGGCCACGTGAATGGCTTGTGAGCACAATTAAGTGCACACAGCATGCCATATCATCTGATAATTGTAGGAAATAATTCCAAAAGGCAACAGACTGTGTAAAGTCACATAAAACAACACAAAAATGCTATGAATATGCCGAGATCAGCGGATAATCAGCCGTAATCAGCTGAGGTGAAGTGACGACGACCAGCGAGGGCTAGCTGTCACTCAAGTGGCCACGCCCTTAATTATGCAAACTTAATATAACCTAATATAAAGGAAACGGATGAGTTATAAAAAAATTCACCCCCCTCACAGTTGTCACGAAGGGTAATAGTAGCTATATGAACCAAAATCGTTCTTTGTACCAGGCTGTAAACACCTTTTTTTATGCTGTAAAGTTGGCCATTCTAACAGTGGGCTCAATAGAAATCTGCTCTATTATGGAGCCAGGACTAGCGGAATTTCGATCAAGTGCAGTTTCAGTTACTTCCGTGTTGGCTTCCCGAGGGAGAGCAGGAGGTTGCCGCTTGGTGTTTATCCATATTTATGTAATTTAAAGACTAAAATTATCTCATTTTATCAAACAGATTGCGTCTCTTTAGATGATTTACAGTAATTAATGAGCTTGATTTATTTAGATTACCTTACCTTAGATTACCTTGTTTTGTGGCTTGAAAATTTTGTTACAGGATTGTTTAATGTATGAAACGACTGGTTGTATGAAACTGTACTGGTTTGTAAATGATGATTAGCTATATTTGGGTGAACTAACCCTTTAATTTGTCATTGCCTAAGAAACAGTAGAACATGTTATATCATTTAGTAGACTCCATATAGCCTAACTTTCTTATGTGGCCTTTTTTTTAACTGACAAACTTACAGAAAGGGTCTTCAGCTTTCATTAGCAGGCTGAACTACTGACTACATGAAGATGTTTTCTGGTCAAACAAATCAAAAATATGAACTAGAAATGTGTGAGTACTTGTTTTTATATGAGTGAGGACTTTTTGGTTAATGTCTGACAAGCTGGTAGATCAACAGCTGAAGTTTTCAATTATTATCAATATTCATTTTTAAATGTTTGTTCACTAATAAATATTATATTTGAACTTAAATGTTGAATAATTATATAAACTTTTACGTACTGCCACATGCGCCACAGTAATCTATAAAGTGTGTTTTTATTAAACAGTCCACTGTGATTGGTCCAACCAAATCAGCGCTTAGAAAATTAACATCTAACCCTTGATAACACTTTCAGCGATTATCTAAACAATAATTTAACCCTGTACAGTTATAGTTTGTTTTTTTAATCTTGAAATACACAATTTAAGGCTGCAGAGTTATTACTGAACCCCATCATGCTTTTAATCTCTAACCCCAACCCTCATATTAATTTTCAGAGCAAACTCTTTTAAAGAATCAACTCGCTTGTTAATGATGATTAGCTATAGGGGAATTACCAACCTACGTCACACGGGTTCAACCGCGCATACCGGTTGCAAAAAAAGACCGGTTGCAATAGCAAACATGTTGTGTTGTGCGGTAGGATGCCAAAATGCCGTAAATTACCGTACACCACACTGCTTTTAATGTCAACCGCAGACGTCTTTGGCTAACAGCCATCAGAAGAGCTGAATGGAGTGAGGACCTAATTTAAAATGCTTGACTCTGCAGTTCTCGTATCATATCAGGTAAGTTCACGCTATGCTGAATCATACGCATTACTTGTTTTTGATTGCAGCAATGATTTCAGCAAAAACAGTTAAATATGGTGAATTAAACTGCGGACACTGAATGCTAACAATGAAATGTAAAAGTGTAAGTTCACATACCCTGCCGTACAGGTGCCGTTCGCTGTCAGAATGCAGTTGTTTAGCTTGTTGATGATTACCCAGGCCTTGTATAGCTCCGTCTTCTTTCCTTGTCTTTGGCTAGGCAGAACCTCGGTTTTGAATCTGGTAATTATGGAACATTATTTTTAGCACATGACCACACAGAACAAAATTGTAGGCATCCAAAGACTTGTAGGCCTTTAACTTCTCTCTTGTAAAATCACTTGTTTCAATGAGATAGTTGTATATTTCGGGCTGGATGCTTGGCCATTTCATCTTATCCAATATCTATTGGAAGGTGCTATCGCAAATGTACTTGTCAGACGAACACCGCTCACTTTAACTTTAATTTTGCCGAATAACTGTGCTTATTACTGGGTGACAAGCTGTTATAATACGCTGAAAGCATTATGTAAATAATATGTAATCAATATAACTTATCTCTAAGACAACAACAAACTCTGAACCGCATCGGATGTCATTCCCTCGCTGTAAATGCTTGAACTCCCGTTTTTTTTTTCTGCAACCTCGATGCGCGCGCATCCTGAATGTTTACAAACCGGTAATTCGCCTATATTTGGGTGAACTAACCTTTTAATTTGTCATTGCCAAAGAAACAGTTTAACATTTGATGTCATTTAGTAGACCCCATATAGCTTGTCTTTCTTATGTGGCCATTTTTTTAACTGACAAACTAACCGAAACCAGGGTCTTCAGCTTTATTTAGCAGGCTCGACTGCTGACGCCATTGAAGATGTTTTCTGCTTAAACAAACCAAAAATATTAACGTTAACTAGAAAATTGTGGGTATTCATGTTTTTATGAGTGGGGACTTAAGTCACAATCGATATGGAAAAAACTGAACTTCAAAAACATTATTGTCCATTCGACTAAAGACAGGTAAATTATCAGGAAATGTTTTATCGAGAGATTCATTTAACATGATTCTAATGTTGTCGCTTTCCGTGAACGGAGTGCTGAAATGTTACTCGCTCGTAATAACTTCATCCTCCTCCTTTTTTGTGTGTGTACAATGTTGGAACAAATTGTTGTCGAAATCGTTGGTTTGTTTTAATATTCACAATTTAAATATATTATTTAGCAAGAAGAAATAAAGCAATGCTCACGTTTCCTCGGTCATTGATAAATGAGACGACGGTCTGTTGAAATTTAAACTGATTCAGCTGTGACAAGTAAATGTTGTACAGTGGTCGTCCACGCCACCTAAGCACTACCTTAAGCATGCAGCCCTCATGATGTTTTAATGGCAACATTATGACATCGTTGTGACAACCTTTAGCAACAACGTAGAATCCTCAACCTTTTTGCAAAGTTGGTACAACGTAGGAAGGTCGCTACGTTGAGGCATCGTTTGTTTGTTGGGTTTTGGTTAAGGCCTGATAAGTTCGTGCGCAACCGCTGAAGTTTTCAACTCTTTGTTGTTATTATTATCATTATACATTTTTAAATATTTGTTCACTCATAAATATTATATTTGAACGTAAATGTTGAATAATTAATTAAACTGGTACGGCGTCACAGTAATAAATACAGTGAATTCTTATTAAAAGTGAGAGAACAGTCCACTGTGATTGGTCCAACCGAATCAGCGCTGAGAAAAATAACAGCTAACACATGATAACTCGGACTAAACAGTAATTGAACCATGTACAGCTGTAGTTTTTATCTTTAATCTTGAAATACACAATTTAAAGCTGCAGAATTATTACTGAACCCCATCGTGCTTTTAATCTCTCCCGCCCATTTTCAGTGCAAACCGTTTTGACGAATCGACTCGCTCAAGTGAATCGAATCAGTAGGGGTCGCTGCAGGGACTCGCGTGCCACAGCAGTATTTGATTCCCCCTCATCCTCACGTTGACTCACTCACACACTGATGCTCAATGATGGCGGATAGTGCGAGTGAGAGCGACACGGACGGAGCCACCCCTCACTGCTCCTCATCTTCATCCTCCATCCTCATCTCTTCATTCCGTCTTGAGGAGCTGTCCAACCGCCTGGCGTCTTTACAGCAAGAAAACAAAGTGTTGAAGATCGAGCTCGAGACGTTTAAACTGAAGTGTAAAGCTCTGCAGGAGGAGAACAGAGACTTGCGCAAAGCCAGCGTAACCATAGTGAGTCATTCATAACTACTTTTACTGTTAATACTTGATTGACTGAATGCTAATGAAAGCAAACACTGGTCATAACCAGTTTAGGTGTTTCGTGTGCTGGTAAACACATTTAGAGTTGCTGTTACGGTTAATTTACGGTTCTCTGAAGCTAATGTGCTAATGATTAGCTCATATTGTTATCTGGTGTGTCGTGTTGATTTTCTGAATTTCCATTATAAATTGGAAAATAACAAACAAGCACATTTTAGTTCACATTTTAATGTTTGACTTGAAGTTCTGATTGTGTTTACAGTGAATTAAGCTGTCAGAGAAATGTCAGTCTTAGCATGTCAACTTACTTAGCAACACAATAACATTAATTGTGTTTTGGTATATTAATTACCTGTGGGAAGTCAGTCATTTTATACATATATAACTCTCTAGCAAACTATTTTGTGTTTAATAGACGTCTAATAGACATCTAAACGTAGACTAAAACAAGGCTAAACTTGGGCTGTCAGTGAAAATCTAATAGACATCAAAGAATAGCTGTGAATGTTGTACAGAAATAGACTGAATGTAGTCATGAAATAGACAGATTAGACAGACTTTATATGTGTAGTCATTCATTTCTGTTTATTTGATGACCTACGTAAGTCTAGTTTTGGCCTATTCTTAGACGTCTATTAGATTTTCACTGACAGTCCAGATTTAGCCTTGTTTTAGCCAAGATGACTGTTTAGATGTCTATTAGACATCTTTTAAGAGCAAAAAAGGCCTGCTGGGTCACTTGGTTTAATTTAAATAAATGTTTTTATTATGAGTAAACTAACAAAAGAGTATAGAATGCACATTTTTATGTGGACAAGGTTGACTTACTGAGGTAAAGTTGGTTTTATATTAATTACCTGTGGGAAGTCAGTCTCATTTTTATATATAACGCCCCAGCAAAAATTTTGTGTTTAGACATCTAACAGACATCTAAACAGAGACCGCTTTGCTAAAACAAGGCTAAACTTGAGCTGTCAGTGAAAATCTAATAGATATCTAAGAACAGCCCAAAACTAGACTAGTCGTCAAATAGACAGATTAGACAGACTTTGTATGTGTAGTCATTCATTTCTGTTTATTTGCTTACTAGTCTAGTTTTGGCCTATTCTTAGACATCTATTAGATTTTCACTGACAGACCAAAGTTAGCCATCTTTTAGCCCAGATGACTATGTTTAGATGACTATTAGACATCTTTTAAAAACTAAAAATGCTTGCTCTGTCACTTGGTTTGGTTTAAATAAATGTTTTTTTTTTATGAGCAAGTTAACAAAAGAGTATAAAGTCCACGTTTACATGTGCACAAGGCTCTCTTACTGAGGTAAAGTTGGTTTTATATTCGCACATTCTTCATTTTTGAATAGTGGTAACTTGTGACACGCTCCCTATTAGGACTGGGCAATTAATCAAAAAGTAATCGATTATATGTTCTGAATTTCGATTTCGATCTCATTTTTCCAGGTCAATTTTTTCAATTACCTTCCCTACCATGTGTGGAGTCACGTGACCCCGCTTTAAGGCTAATTTATACTTATTATTTTATGATTAGTACTATATTATTCTGATATTATACTTCTGCCAAGTGCACTGTCCGGCGCAGCCTTCGCATAACCTTACACCTTTTAAAAAAATGTAACTACACGTCACAACAACTTGTAGCGCAAGCTTTGTGATTGGTCAGTTGGGTAGCGGTGACAAGGGTGGGTGACGAGGAGAGCCGCATTTTAGGCAATGTTTTAATTTCAGTTGTTCAGCGTTGATGTTCAATAAATAATCATAGATAATGGATAGTGTGTCTTTCCTTCAATTATTTTAAAATCAAGTAATACTTCCTTCATTCAAAAATCTCACTTGGAATATGTGAGCATATTTACAGTACAAAACCTGTCAGTGAACTATGAGGGCAAAAACATAAAATAAATGCATAAAATAATCGTTTATTAATCGTAATCGAGTTAAAAAGTTGAATTAATTGAGATTTTGATTTTAGGCCAAACTGCCCAGCCCTACTCCCTATATTGTTTACTACCCTACTTTTGAATATTCAGTCTGAAATGGCATATAAGAATGATTTCATTTGAAGAATGGTTTATTTGACTCTGAACAATGTTGTACTCTGATAGTCGTTGGCTGCTAATATAATTTCCCTTTTTAGAATTTGCAAACAATACTTTACATTATTAAGAACAAAGAAATACATTATTAAGAACAAATTCAGAATGTGCGAATGTGAAACCTTTACCCAAATGGCTCACTTCACTTATATGAGCATGAAGAGTTTTGGTAAGTTTAAAAAGCTAATTAAGGATGCAATCATTAAAGTTGTAAGTTAATTACTTTCCTAAATTATGTCTGAGAAGTAAATCGACTACTGTGTAAGGAATTTAATTATTTGACCTGGTACCCTCTTACTTATAATCCCATCTCAATGCATAGACTATAGGTGAGTTGAATACACTAATGATGTAGTGTGTGAATGAGGGAGTGTGTGGGTGTTTTCCAACACTGAGGGTTGTGCTCTTAGGCCTGTGTAAATCATATTTCAGAGTAAATTGGCAGTTTTTTCTGCTGTGGCGACCCCTGATAAAACAGGTGTTAAGCTGAAGTAAAGTGAGCTAATATTTAAGGCAAGTATATTATAAGTAACCGTAATTAGTAACAGTGATCAGTTACTTTTTTCAGTGGGCAGGTAATTTAATTACAGTAATTACTTTGTAACTAATTACACCCAACACTGATATCGATACCTCCAATAATAATTTTTTTTTTTTTTCGTATTTCAAGGTGATTCGATGCCTTATATCATTAGCAAACTACTTCAATAAAATGCATATAAATAGCTATATGTAGTAATATAATTATTATTGAAATATCAATTTCAAAAATATCGATATACACAAACACAGAGTAATACAGTGATATTTAAATGCCTAACTTGGTCAATACTTACAGTCTAAAGTAAATCAGTATAGTGAAATACAGAATAAAAGTTCTTTAAAAGCATTTTAATATACATTTTGCTGTGTGCATTTTATTTTTTATAGAAAATGTATGTTTTTCTAATTTATTTTAATTAATAAAAATAAGAGAATGTAGGGCTGGGCAACATTGCAAAAAAGGTATCGAAAATTATTCTATATTTTTAACAATAAAATTAGGAATATTGATTTTTTTTTTTTGTTTGTTTAACCACTTTATTTTAAATTTACCAACATTACTAAGGCAAAAACAAGAATACCTAAATATATTTAAACAAAATACCCCATCTCTTTATAATAAAATAAACATAAGTCAGTGTTTCCTCTAGGATTTTTCCCAGCTGTGGCGGCAGGCTTTTTTTTTTTTTACACAGATCTGCCAACTATTTCAAAGACAAATATTACACGCAGTATTACAAGTCGAGAACGCATTCATGTAATATGAGCATGCGAATCTCTTTGCTTGCGCGCCGATTTCCTCTTCGAGCGCAAAACTTCTTGCACGCTCTCAAATTTACATGCTCAAGTGCAGATCTTCTCGTGCGCTCTCCAGTAAGCGCTGCTGAAGCGCGATTTAGTGCGTTTTTGTGCGTTTTCCGACATTAACGCATCCTGAAGTAAAGTGAAACGGCTATAAACTCCAGAAAGATAAGTATACTTATGGAAACTGTGTTCATCTTAACTGAAAGCTACGCTGTCTTTGCTGGTGCCCCACGCATCACGCACCTGTCTAAGCTGTCTAAGTTTAAAAGAGACTCTTAAACTTGATGAATAAAATGTTACAAAGTGTGTAAAGGTAGATTAACATCTGTAAGGTGTCAATAATGCAGTAAACCTCAAACTATGTAAACAAAACAAATTATGATAATCAAATCTGAACTTTTAACCAAGCATGCAATACATACATACATGCAATATTACAAATCGTGAAGTTGCATGACTACATTACCCCTTATGCTAAAAGATCTTTCAGATGGGGAGCTAGTGGCTGGGATGCACAAGAAAGAAAACCAAAAAGCTACTCTGGCGACATCTTTGCATCCTTTTTTTTAAATTTACTATCTCCTCACTGCTGCTGTACGGCACTCATTTTTACATGTGTTGTTATTCTGATCCTGTCTCTCGTAACTAGGCGACCATCAACCGTTTTTTTAGAGGATGACAAACAGACAAACCATTACTGCAGCTCTGATACAAGTTTATGGAGAAAAGTAAAAAGCACTGTAGTGTTTGTCTGAGGTAATTAGTCTACCGTTATTACTGAAATGTGTTATTTCATACAACGTGTGAAGCAGATTGGTTAGTTCTGCTTACTTGCACACCATGTGCATGTCACGCACCTTCCTTCATTGGAAATGACAAACTCACACCCTAAGCTTATTGGCACTGCTTCCAAGGCACTCAGCAGCCACATTTTAATGAAATTATAGCCTTCATACTGAAACTTCATACCGAACTCTATAATTGCTTATAAAATATTCTGATCATTTTTTTTTTTTAAATGCATGTACAGTTGAAGTCAGAATTATTACCCCCCCTGAATTATTAGCCCCCCTGAATTATTAGCCCCCCTGTTTATTTTTTCCCCAATTTCTGTTTAATGGAGAGAAGATTTTTTCAACACATTACTAAACATAATAGTTTTAATAAATCATCTCTAATAACTGATTTATTTTATCTTTGCCATGATGACAGTAAATAATATTTGACTTGGGGCTGGGCGATATTTTTTTTATTTTATTTAATTTTTTCCGATTAATTCAAATTTACGTTTTAAGACGATTTAATTTTTTATAAAATCGAGGTATCGCGATTTTTTTTTTTTAAAATAATAATATTAAAGCAGCTTTTCCACTATCATGCCAAACCGTTCTAAACTGTTAGACAACCGTGCTGAATTGTGCTGACAGATTCTGTATGTTGACGCCGAGGCTCTGTTGATGAGCTACCACAGCTGGCTCAGCGCAAGCCCATTGTCGCGAGGTGCATGCGCAGTCAGCGGAGGCGCGCGATGCGGCGCCAGGCGAAAGTATAAATCCAGCTTTACACTCAGGGCCGGCGCGTCCATAGAGGCGACCTAGGCGGCCGCCTTGGGCGGCAGAATAGTGAGCGAGAACCCCCCCGGTCCTCACTTTCATTCGCGACACCCACCCCCTCCCGGTCCTCATTTTCATACGCAAACCGGTAAGTTTCTATTTCACTTTCGGGTTGAGGGCGACGTGATTGCCGTTCGCCTAGAGCGCCAGTTCAGCTTGCTCCAGCCATGATGGCACTATATACATTACACAAAATAATAAAATAGGCTAAAAGTTTTTTCGTGGCTAGAGCTTAATTAATTTGATTGACATATAGGCAATGAGACCTTTACTTCGCCTGACTGAGCGTGAGTTTATTGCATGCTGTGCTGTATTTGGTAGCACAGATCGCTCTGATCTGGGTGAGAACTTTACCAGCGACTACATGCACTGCTGAAAGCCTTTTTTTCCTGCTGCACATCGAATCAACAACAACATATATCCATGGAACACGAACTTGCAGACTCTTTGAACAACGAGGAAATAATTGCACCTAATTCAAAGCCCAGATGTCTGGTTTTGTATTTTATACCTGCGCACCACCTGAAGGACGGTTACGGCGTGTTGTGAATGTCGGCTTCAAATCTTGAAAGTCAAATCTTTCTTTAATTTGGACTTTTGCTTGAAAGCTTTACGGAGTCGCACAGTAGCTGTCCAAGGTACTGTAGCTATGAATTAAATCATAACCCATATGTGCACCAATAAACAAGTAAAATGAATGAATAAATAAAATAAATATGGATTCTTAAATGTCGGTATTGTTTTTAATCCAAAAAAATATCAATACGTTTTGACAAATGTTTTATTAAAATAAATTGAGCAATTTCCAACATTTCAGCTATAGACTGTTATACGATTCAGTTAAATATAAGATAGACATTTAAATATAGATAGATATGTAACAGGTTTCTGTGGGTTTTTTAATATATACTGGGTGGTGAAGCTACGCACAAATATTTTTTAAAACGTCAAGCAGGAATTTGTCTACAGGAATGTAATAGGTTACACCTTGTTGACCAATTTATGTATTTATGGCCATTAAAAATACATGTTCCTTAACCAGATGGTTTTTCAAGTTACTTATAAAGAGATTGTTACTTCAGTCATGTTGTTTTAATGTTTTAAGTTGACTATAGTTGCACAGTAAAAAAAAAAAAAAAATCGAAACCGTGAATCGGTCAAACTTTATGAAAAATCTAGATTTTTTTTTGCCATATCGCCCAGCCCTAATTTGACTAAATATTTTTCAAGACACTTCTATACAGCTTAAAGTGACATTTAAAGGCTTAACTTGGTTAATTATGTGAACTAGGCAGGTTAGGGTAATTAGGCAAGTTATTGAATAACGATGGTTTGTTCTGTAGACTATTGAAAAAATATATAGCTTAAAGGGGCTAATAATTTTGACCTTAAAATGTTTATTAAAAAATTAAAAACTGCTTTTATTCTAGCCGAAATAAAACAATTAAGACTTTCTGTTGAAGAAAAAATATTATCAGACATACTGTGAAAATGTCCTTGCTCTGTTAAATATTATTTGGGAAATATTTAAAAAAAGAAAAATAAATTAAAGGTGCTGTATGTAAGTTTTTGACTCTTCTAAAGCATAAAAATACAATATTATGTGTGCAGATATTTAAGAAACATCCCAAGTGAACATACTTGTTTAACTGACAAACAAGGCTGAAGTCAGATATTCTGCTTTGAAAATGTTTTTTTCCGTGCCGGAACGATGTCTTTGTTTAGGTAATTTTCACATGCACATGCCAGTTTAGCCAATTATAATTCAGCACCCCGGGTTGCCTTGTTGGAAAACAGCATATTTCATTCATTCATTCATTCAGAAAGACTCTGAAAGCATGCGTCCATGAGCGAAATGCTACAGTGTAGTGGAAAGTATCAGATGTCAAAATGAGACAGATTCAGTTCCACATGACGTTAATTAGCAAATGACATAAATATTAGGAACGTGAGCAGGTTACATCGCGTGTCCTAACAACACGCTGTGACGAGATTGTTATGAGTGATGAGCCATTTGGCTGTTTGCACCACAAAACACGGCAGAAATTTAAATACAGCCTTTCAGAAGCACAGAATATGCACTCACTCACAAAACGGTAAGGTTTAGAATCTATTTAATACATGTTAACCCTCTTTAACATCATTAAAGGTGAAGTGAACTTTCTGCTTTCAGTATATGGTAATACACGTCATGTAAAATGCATTCAAACTCACATTGTTAGCATTTAGCACTGAATAAAGCACACGAGGCTTACCTGAGGTGATCTGTCATAGGTTTCTGTTGTTCAGCTGTGAGAAATAGAAGCCGCTTCTAATAAATCAATTCGAGGTGTTGGTTAGAACCAAAACTCCTTTTAATATGGAGAATATTCCCTCAATCGCGTGTCGTTGCTTTTATTTAGAACACAGTTTAAAATCCCTCAATCTGGCAACCCGGCGTACCTTTATTATGATTCAGGACTGCAATACCTAGTTCAACCACTGGGTGTCAAACTTACATACTGCACCTTTAAAAGGGGGGCTAATAAATCTGACTTCAACTGTATCTCATGCTGAAGACTTATAAATTCAAATTATGAATGTATAAATTATTAATCTGATGACAGACTGTAACACATTATTCAACCAAGTTTTAATGAGGTTGATCATTAAAAGCCCTTAATATATCATGTATGATACTATAGGATTTATAGGATTACACACAAACCTGGCTTATAGTTCAATGAGTATGTAACACAAACAGTCACATGCTCGGAATGATGAATTGATTAACCTGTGAGCATGAAATATTGATATGTTGTTGCTGCAGTTCTGTAAAGTGCAGTACAGTACAGTCTGTCTTGCTAGTTAATATTTGATGATCATATGACATTTGTTCTTATGTTGTGAGCAAATGTTTATTTGTACACTCAAAAGTGAGAAAAAAGCAGCTGGTCTCTGGCTTAGTCAGATTTAGTCATCCTTATCTGCATAAACCCTTTATCTTCATACACTTCCTATTTCCTCAAGGTTAAGGCCTGCAGACTTGGCAACACCTGGATGTAGAAATAACATGGTTTCTGTTAGACTTTCAGTTCATTTATGAAATTGGGATTTGGAGTGCATTGAAAATTGCTTTTACACAACTGAGCTTCGCTTGTCTGTATAAATTATAACGAAACCACGGTTTTGAAATTCCTTTGATTACATCCTCATTCATGATTTGTAAAACCCCTGCTCAAACAGGTCTAATTTTACTGCCTTCTGCATTGCTTTGAATTATTGTAGACTTGTTTAGAAACAACAACCCTTTTTCATAAGTCACAGAAGGCAACTTACTTTAGATGCTTGTATGAAATCAATCTGATTCTTCACTTAAAGTGCTTTTACACTAGCACTTTTGGTCCGTACCAAAACCAAAAGATTCAGTAAAAGCAGAATGACCGATAATTTGCGGACGTCTCCATTTTGAAGCTTTGCTTTCGTGGCCGTCATCTAGCAACAGCTGTACACAAAACAGCAGCTTGATGACGCAAGCGTACCGGGGTTCAGAAGGAAAAATACGATGTGAACACAAACTAGCCGAGAAGGTGGCAAGAAGGGACAATCGAACTTGGGTTCAGTCCAGGCAATTAAACCAAGTGTGAAAGCGCCCTTACTGTGAAATATCTAAGCAAAGTGTCTTATTTTTTTAATGATTCCCCTGGATGGTCAAAATGTTGCAGCACCATGTGATTCTCAAGTCGTCTGTAACAGTATAACAATTCTTTATTAACCCTTGCGTATTGTTCAAATTGACTACCCTTTCGTTATGTTGGGGGCTGTTTTTGCCTCATTGACTTCCATTATAACAACATTTTTTGATTGCAAAGACACCATATAATCATGCGTTCTAGATTGTTGGTAGTTTTCCCTTTGTTGGTAGTGTATGGTGTTGTAGGTCTCAAATAATTTTTAACAGGTCTTATTGTTTTTTTGTCAATGTAAAGCTACCCAGTCGGAACAACTAACAATCCAATCCAAAAAGTGATTAACAAAAGTTAAATTAATCAACTCTATTTACCAATATGGTTTAATTATCTTCCTTGCATCCTTACAATAACATTTGTTAAGTTCTCCTTGTATTTACCTGATGAAGACACTGGTCTGGACAGACTGTGGTGCATAAATGTAGTTTATTATAGTTTTTAAAACTTGTCTTTTTTTTTATAAAGAAAAGTTATGCTGGAAAACAACTATATGTATATAACTAGAGTTTTGCTGCTTTTAAAACAAAATAGGAAATAAATAATTACTAATTTTAATGGAGCATGTGGAAATAATTATACTGGCCATTACTAAAAAATAAAAAAAAAATTTAAAAAAATAAAAAAATAAAAAAGGTTTTGCCCTGTATAAGTCTGAAATTTCCTTCAATAGACCATTTCAATGTAATGTTGTCATTGCCCCATGAATATTTCCTGCTTGTTATCAAACTATTTCATAACTGTAACAAGAGGCAAGAGGCAGTTCAATGATAACTTTATGTTAAAACACCTGCCATAGGATTATTTATCAATATTTAAATTTAATATTTTTTGGAATCTCAGAAGCTATCGATATTAAAAATGTAAAACAGGAAATATTTTAGGACCATTGTTATTGTTTACATCCTTCAAAATGGTCTTATGGTTTTAAAAAGGTCTTAACTTTTAATTTACTCCGTGAAACCGGCATAAACCCTGTGTTGTGAAGAGGTCAATTAGTAAATTTGCCCAGAGTGTATTGTTGAATTTTTGAAATATTCCAAAGCATTTACACAAAAATGTGTCAAAAAAGAACATTTGTCACCAAAAATCATTCCATTTGCTGAAACACAGAGAAATTTGTGGCCAGATTGATCCTCAATCAACCCAACAGCACACAAGGGTTAAATTAAGGAAATTTATAAAACTTTAAATGTTTTTTTTAAACTTTACCACGTACAGAGATAATAATAAAAATTGAATAAAAATGTCTTTGTGCTATCATTTTTTTTTTTTTGTATTTCGAATGGTTATTACAAAATTATTTGTAATTAAAATCAGGTCTTTATTACCAACTATTTATTACCACTTCAAATTCACCTCGAATTTCTTAACAGTGATTAAACTGAAATTCTTTTTGTTGGCACCAAATCTACACTCTCTAAATCTGACTCCATCTCCCTTACTATATATGGCACTTCAGTTTCCCTCTCTCCTCAGGTTAAGAGGTTGGGTGTCATCCTCGACAGCTCACTTTCTTTCCAGCCTCATATCAATAATATCTAGTACAGGAGCCAATCATTGATCGCTATAGACTGATGATACTCTGGGGGAGGGGCTTGGACCAGACATGAGTTTCTGCAGATTTTGTGTGATTTAGATGTTTAGAAATTAAACTAAAGAGACAGTTGTTGTTTAATTTTATTGGTAATTCTTAATATATAATTCAATTGTAAGCTTGGCAGGCAATTTTGGAGAATTTGATGTTTCCCCATTCAAACAAAGTGCCCGAGCATACTGCCTGAGAGGCGTTTCAAAGATGGCCGCCGAGTGAAATGACTTGCCCTAAAGGGACTTGGGTATATGTTGTACAGTGATTTTGGGTTTCTTGAAAGGCGCTTTAAACAAAATGTATTATTTATTTTTATTATTATTATTACCATTTATTCATATATCATATCATTTCAAAGTGGAAAAAAAGGGTTTATAGACCGAAAACACAGCAACCAGTGGCTGCAATGCTGTTGTGCGTCTAAAAATATATATTTTTTTCTTTTTTTAGCAAGCAAGAGCAGAACAAGAAGAGGAGTTCATCAGTAATACCCTGTTTAAGAAGATTCAAGCCTTGCAGAAAGAGAAAGAAACGCTAGCAGTCAACTATGAGAAGGAAGAGGAGTTCCTCACCAATGAGCTCTCTCGGAAACTTATGCAGGTAAGTGCTCTGCTGTTGTTCAGCCACGGTCTGGGATTCATTTTGCTGTGATATACAGCCCTGATGTACTCAAACAAAGCTCAAACTCGGTTGTAAAAGGCCAATGTCCTGCATAGTTTAGCTCTAATCCCAATCAGACACACATGATCCAGGTAATCCAGTGCTGTGTCCCAATTCGCATACGATCCATCCTAAATAGTTTTCGAAAATAAAATTAGTATGTCCCAAACCATAGAATGTTGAAAAGAGTATGCCAAAGGTTCACGCATGGTCGAAAATAATTCGAAGTGTAGAAGTGTACTCTAACCGGTAATATAGCCCATAATAGATTGTGTGTTGGACATGAATTCGATTAGAACTACAAACTCTGGGGGAAAAGTTTAAACAAACTACAAACATGGTGGATGCGTGAGATCCACCGTCAAGTAGAGAGGATTAGGTAAAGTTGATTGAATAATTAATAATCAGCCAACTGGAAAATATTTAAATTAAGTAACTAAGCAACATAACGGTTAGTTGATGAGGCACTTCCCACATGTCCCAAAGTTTGCATACACGTTTTTTGAAGAAAGGACTTTTCTTTCTTCTTTTTTCTTTTTTTTTTTTTTTTTTTTTAGGAAAAAAATAAACAGGGGGCACTTCAACTGTATATTTTTTTCATATATATATATATATATATATATATATATATATAAAGGAAAAGCTAAAGGGGCTAATAATATTGACCTTAAAATGTTTTTTTTTTTAATTAAAAACTGCTTTTATTTTAGCTGAAATGTACACAACAAATAAGACTTTCTCCAGAAGAAAACATATTATCAGACATACTGTGGAAAAATTTCTTGCATCATTTGGGAAATATTAAAAAAACAGAACAGTTAATATTTTTAATAACTGTAAGTAAAAGAAAATAGTTCCCAGCTTCGCGTGCCATGTTAGTAGTACAGCAAATGCTGTTCGAAGTCTGCTCTATTAGCAGCCCTGACCAAGTCTTCTTATTTAAACCTGCACACAGACTTGTTAATAGTGATAGATGGCTGTTTCTGAGGTAACTACGTGCAAAAAAAAGCTTCCTCAAAACGTCCTTTCTAGTTTCACTGCAGTCTCGAAATTCATTCGGCTTTGAGGCAGTGATTCATGCTTTTTTAGGAGAACTGTTTTAGCAATGCCACTTTTAAGGAACTTAAGGCTTAAATGGGTAGTGGGACATTTGTATGCCCATGGTTTCTTGTGAAATAAGAGAGAAAGCATAGATGGAGTGGGGAAGAGAGCTGCAGAGAAGCATATGGTCATCTGTGTGTACCCACTTCATCACAGATGGGAAAATGTTGAGTCATGGTTG